>APFE030143363.1:5122-125001 GCA_000404065.3 Pinus taeda | reverse complement strand
TAAGTGAATCCTATGGGCCAAATACCATATTTGTAAAAGAGATATGGTAAACAAATAAAACATTTTTTTTATATTTACTCCATAAGTCACCTTATATTTACGAACACTCAAAAAATGGGTTATATTTAGGTGAAACCTATGGGCAAAATACTATGGGACAAATACCATGGACTAGATTGTTATTAATACCATGCAAAAAACCCATTATTAACCGTAATATTAGAATTAATAAAAATATGGCACATGGTATTGACCCATGGTATTCACCAAAATGGAACATGGTATTGACCCATGGTATTCACGTAGAATGTGGCCCATTTAAATGGGGGAATTAAATTATCATAGATCCATCTTTACTCTGGATCTACTAACCCCCGAGAGGTATCAAATATCGTTATATGCAAACTAGCATAGAGTGAAAAAAATATTTGATCCCTCTAGGGGGTTGGTGGATCAAGAGTAAAAATGGATGTTGTAATTTAATGTATGTTAAACATTTTAGCTTGGTTAAAATAAAAAATAAAATAAAAATCAACTATTAATTTTATTAATTTTTCTAAATTACTAATAGTAATTTTTAACCTCCAGGTTTATGATAACCCATGGTATTAATAATAACATGTTATTCATTTGAGCATAGACTATTTAAAGTGGAAATTATATCATCTTAGATCGATCTTAATGCTAGGTTTACCAGTTTATGATAACCCATGGTATTGATAATACAATGGTATTCATTTGAGCATAGACTATTTAAAGGGGAAATTCTATCATCTTAGATCCATCTTAATTCTGGGTCTACCAAGTGCTCAGAGGGATATATAGGTTGGTTTTTATGATAATGAAGATATTAAATAGACTTAGGAAATTATATTGTAAAACCATCTTAAGGTGAATGGTTAAAGCATAGACATTGGACAAGTATATTTGTATACTTCTGTTTTAAACTGAAACAAATCTAGGGCTAAAAGGAATGGATTGATTGCACTAGTCATCCTTCTATAACTTTCCAACATATGTTGGAGTAAACAGATTGTAATTTGGGTATTTTTTCTAACTGCAAACAGGAACATACTTATGTATTGGCAGGGTGGTTAAGAGGTCCCTAGAAGTGATGAATTTGAATTTTTCTTGGTTTTATATATAGTATTCGGTTTTTCTCATGCTTTCTGTGAATGACACGGGTGAATTTTATCCTACACCCACTAGGTTATCAATATGTAATTTCGGTAATTTTGATTTCAAAAAATATTTTAAAGAAATGCAATGATTTTATTTGTGTATTCAATAAACACAATATTCTAATGGAATTCTACATTTGTGGTTTACCTATACAGATTCCATGGAGAAGTGTTAGTGGTGTGACATTAATTGTCCTCAAGTAGAGGCTTTAGTTTTACTCTTTTCTGGAAGCAAATACTTTCTTCTAACATTTTTGAGTTCCATGAAAAATTTGAAAGTGCTAATAGTATTCAATTATGGGTTCAAGAGAGACATAGTGTTCAATTATGGGTTAAAGAGATCCACATTGAATGATCTATTAGCCTTATCTTCACTTAGTTTAATACTATTCACTTGGAGAGCCTGCATGTGCCCCCACATCAAGAGCATAGTAAAGTCATGTAGGACTTCGAGAAGCTATCTTTAAGCTTTTAGTGTTGATTGGAAAAATGTCTGGGTTCAATAACACCCAGTCGAGCATTAAGCTTCCAATAATGCTAGATTTTAACTTGGAGCACTTTCGTGATTTGGAGGAGATGCCCCCTCGTATTTGTGACACATCTTCAGTTGTGAATTGGACTATTACTAACTGTCATTTCTTTTGAATGTTACCTGATGACTTTGGGAACCTCAACTCTTTAATAATGTTAAGGAAGGAAAGAAAGTACATTACGCTAAGTTCTCTTATGCTTTTCAAGTTTTTCTTGGATATCTACAACGTTTCGGGTAGGAAAGTACATTCTATTAATGAAAATTTGTCTTGATAGAAAGGCCTAATTTCAAATTCTAATGCTTTCAAAAAACATTGTATAACTGTAATGTTTCTAAAAGGAAAGAATATTTTTTCAATTTTTAAGTATCATGATCCCATATTCCAACTTATTTTTTGAAAACCCATTAGGCTTTGTAGCTTTGAATAAATCCATGTCTTTTGATAAGATCCTCTTCCAAATTAAAATGCAGTTTCCTTTTGGAAATAACCACATACAGTGTCTTGATTTTGTTATTGAGAAAATAGAGGTTGTGAAACAAGGCTGTGCCATACAAGGACTTGATTCATTGATTATGTATCAATTATGGCTCTAGATGTAACAATGTCTTGATTTTGTTGCTTGAAAGTAGAGGTTATGCTTTACTATTTCACATAATTTCTTACAATCTTTCCATTAGTATTGATTTGAAATCTCAGTCACTGAGGGATGACTGTAATGACAAAGGTAATATTCCATGGTTTGAAGTTCCCCTATTACTAAATATTTAAATATATCACCACAATTTAACTGTTAGTTAAAGGAATTGTATTTGATTTGTAAACAATTCATTGCTTGATTTATAGATTTTGATTTTTTCCCTTTTTTATTTTTTTCTCAGATTTGGTATGAGATATCTTCCAAGATTTGGGTTCCCTAGTTTCCCCACCATAGTACGAGGTTTAGATGCTATCATTAAATATTCTTGGAACATTACAACTTTTCCAGTAAGTGTGCTTTGAAACATTGTTGTTGCTTTTCCATGGTGTTAATGCAAATAAGCACTACAACTAGTGCCATTATTTAGATCAAGTGCCAAAATCTAGGTGGTCTTGTAATGATTGAGTGATTGTTTTATATCTACTAAGGTCATATGCATTTTTATCTCTTATGTTGTCCTAAGATATTCAAATTCAGAATAAGAATTCAGGTCTCGTTTCCACTGTAGATTGCAGTTAGTTTCTTGAACATAATATATAGTAGATTTTATTTTACTAAACAACTGTGGATGTGATCCCTCGCAGGAAAGGAAATTTAAAGTGACTTTGATTTCACATTGATTTGTCAAAACATCCACACAGGAAAGGAGATTCAAAGTGACACTGATTTCACACCGATTTGTCAAAATGGAGGCAAGAGAAAAGGAAACTTTGTATTCAACAATGCTCTTAATTTCATATGCACAGACATATTAGTAGAAAATATTGAAGGGTTGCCTAAGTAATATTTTCCATTCCACTACATTCTTTATAGCTTGTAAATAAATAACTCGGAACAATTCATTACACTACTTGTTATTCTTTATTAATTAGTGGTTAAGATTTGATATTGAACTGGCTAAGATTTTTCTTGCTTCTGTGAAATTGTGTGTTCTATAATGCTTCTTTCCCATTCACTATGTATAGCATATAAAGTGTGTCTAATGGAGTAGGAAGATTGGAAAGTCTTGTGATCCTTGAACTATGTTACAAGGCAGAAACCCAATGGGGTAGGGTAGGTGCATCCCCACAAAGGGGTCACAAATACCAATGTTGGTATTGGCTAGTGCCTTGAGCTAGAAAATTTCCTTTACCCTTGTATTAACAGTGAATCTGGAGAGGATTCTAATATTATCTTTATAAGATTTTATCAGTTAATATTGATGAATAAAATTCATGAGACATGAGCTAGGATGTCCTTCCAACGTGGTTGTTGATTACTGGAGGCTATGATGGCCATTATGTCAGGCCAGGTGGTCGCACTCCCTTGATCGTGAGCATGATTGTGATCAAGATGGAAGACTTCATCATCTAGATTGATTGTTTAGCAGTTATAGTTAGTGGGCTCATTCACAAAAGCTTCTATTTCACTAATCCTTTTTATAGGGTTGTCATATTCAATTTCCAAAGGTTTTAATTACACTATAGAGTTGAGTTCTAAGAGATTTTTGATTGACAGTCTTAAGTATAGCAGCTATGACACTTGAATGAAGACAAGCATAGTAGAGGTATCACAGACTCTAATATAAGCTTACTTGCATATTATAAGGGACTTGGTTGGCTTTTTTATAATTTTATAAACAAGTTCCACGTTATGGAAATGTGAAAAAAAATAGCGATATTGCCAACATGTGGGTCTTGTCATATATGGTTTTATACTTTTTCAAAAAATTCTCTACGAGTTCACAATGCTAAGATCCACTAGGACTTTACAAAGTTTTATTATTCAGTGAAAGACTCGCCAAGGTCTTACAATATTTTATAATTGAGTAAAATATTCGCCATGCCTAGTGAGAGATTTGCCAAAAAATTATATATACATATTATATTACTGATAAAATCGCCTTCCATTTTTCCTATATACCATGGAGATTCGCCCATTTATTATACATATAAATTTAGGGTCGGTTCTTAAAATTTTCCTTGGTTTGCCCCAGTTTGAATTGGTAGATTTAGTGATAGAAAATATATATGATGTTCGTAATTTAGGAAGAGGAATTGGACTCTGGAGCATGAAGTATAGATGTAGAATCTATATATGTGCCCTGTAATCTCCATACAGGAGTTGGGATGGAATGTAACAAGTAGAACTTGTTAATAAGTTTGAAATTTCAAGGTATAAATTACACTTTGGTGTGTTCCTTTATTATGAATGTTGCACAGAAAGTATGTGTCATGTTTGTAATGTTCTTAGGATTTTATTTTAATAATGTGTAAAGAATAGAACAATTAAAAAATACAATAAAAATATTGTTAACTTAATTATAAGTATTTTTAAATTAACGCTTATATTGTATTAATTACTTTAATGAAATTTATTTAACAAAAATAATAATATTAAAATAAGAACAGTAATTTGTTGATGATATTATGTTTTTCTACTAAGTATCTTTCCCTCAAGTAAAAGAAATTAGAAACATCTTCCATGATGCTATACAAGTCTCTAGAATCAATAATGACAAATCAAACATCTTCTTTTTCAACACTCCAATCATTACTCAAACCTTCATTACCCATACTCTTGGTTTTAATATTGGATCGCTTCCTTCTAAGTATTTGGGCATCCCTATCGTGGCTAGCTCCCTATGAACCTCTTTTTGGAAAGATATTTTGGACATAATCAATGCTAGATTTCATCAATGGTCCTTCGAAGCCCTACAATTAGCTAGTCCTGTTGTTCTTTATGGGGCAATGCCGAAATCTATGACCATTTACTATCTCTCAGTGCTTGTTAGACATAAAACTTCATGTACCAACGTGGTTGATAATTTTAAGAAATTTTTGTGGAGAGGAGCCCAAGAAGAAGAAAGGGGGGTGCTTGTAACGTGGAGTAATATTATCAAACCTAAGACAACCCGGGGTCTTTGGTTGCAAGATCCTTACATTCGTAACCAAGTAATAGGAGTGAAACTTTGGTGGAGATGGATTTAGAGAGGAACGGACTTGTGGAATACAATATGACCCATAAATACCAAATCCCATCTTCAGCCAAAGAAATTTTAAGACTCCAGACTAGCCCAACAAGATCTTCAATATGGAATTTAGTAGTGGAAGAGAAAGATTTGATCCGATCCCATACATTTTGGGAGATTAGAAGTGGTCGGTAGGCATGTTTCTGGCAAGACTCTTCACAACAGAGGGAAAATCTCTTCAACTAACATGATCTTGCAATTTTTTTCTTTTACTAATAGTCAAAATTTCACTTTGGTTGAACAATATTGGAAATTGGATACGAAGGAAAAATGGAGGCAATGGAAAGATCAATGGGACATGATGGTAAAAGAACTAAATTCAAGAATGCTGACAGCTCTAGAAGTATCAGACATCCTTAGATGGGGATACTTAGCTAAAGGAAAATTTTCAATGAAAGAAGCTTACCCATCAGTGACAGACAAACCAATGAATCATATCAATCCAATATCGATAAGTAAATATTGGTCAAGGTAGCATACTTTTTGTTGTTAGTTTCCTGGAGAAGAATTCTTACCTAGGATCAACATCAAAAGTAGGGGACTTAGGGACAGTCTATTTCTATTATGTGTGAAGCCAATGTGGACAATATGGAACATCTCCTAAACTTATGCACTGTTGCGGAATACCTATGGAGGAACATTGGGAATATTTTTGGGCACATGGATGGGGATCATACTATTATCATATTCTCCATTGAACTATCAAGATATAAAACTTTTTTCATTCCATTGCTTAATAGGGCTTGGAATATTGTAGCGGGATTTATCGTGTGGCCAGTATGGAAAGAAATAACTCGAAAAATCTTCAAAGATCAGAGACTTCCTCAAACAAAGACCCGGACAATAATCGTACAAAACATCAGAGAGAATATACTTGGAGAGAAATGACATCTAGATGATTGGCAGGTAGCACCTCATGAAACCAGTATTTTATCATTGTTGAATATTTCCCCACAAATGTTGGCTTTGTCTCCCTCGAAACTATTGGTTTCTCCCAAGAGCTTCCTCTTGTAAGTTTGTCCGCCCCCACCCCCCCCACGTGAAACTTTCATTAAGCTAAATTTGATTGAGCCTGAAAAGGAAAGTCAGGAGATGTGACATTTGGAGGTCTTTTCAGAGATTTCGAGAGTTAGGCTCTCCACTACTATGCAATAGATTGTGTCTTCGCCACTAATAACAAAGCATAATTTAGTGCACCAAAACAAGCGCTTATTATTTCAAGAAGGGAATGGATTTGAAGGCTTATGGTAGAAGGAGACAATAACCTAGTGATAGAATTTATTAAGATTTTAAATTAGGAAATGAAATGGGAAACATTTAGTTGGAGTTTCTGAATGACTGATTTGATCGAGGAAATCATTGAAGTAATTCCCTTCTTTGGCTATATTATCCCATCACATGTGCTAATATCTCATAATAGAGCAACATATTATATGTCCACTTGGGGTTTTCAGGACATGGGATTCCCATTACATCATGATTGGAAAGCTACTCAGATTGGAGAGGAGGTGGACTCCCTTCTAGAAATTTCATCTCAAGATGCTCCTTAACCTCAAGAACAGGAAATGGAAATCCATGAGGGCCCCTGATTGGGGTGTGAACTGTCACGATATCCCTCTCAGGATTTACGACATGAGAAATAAGATGGGAAGATCAGATGAAGGGAAGCCACCTCTCATCCCAAGTTTGTGTGGTAGCTAGCAAAGGATGATAGTTGGGAGTATGGAATTTAATGTGATAGAGGGTGTTGCAGAGGTAAATCACCAAGTGGTGGAGGAAGGAAACTTGTTTAATGCAATTTCCCCAGTTGAAGGTTATGGTTGCAGTGAAGGTGTAACACCCTTCCCTTGTGTACTACATTATTTTAAACCTAAGCTAAGTTAAATCTAGGTTTGATATCCTCCTGGTGTGTTAAATGTTGTAAACCTAAGCTGAGGAAAGCTAGGTTTGATACCCTCCTTTATAGGTTAAAATATTATACACCTAAGTTGAGGAAAGCTAGGTGATATGTAATATGAAAAGAAAATGTATTATTAATTAAATTAATAAAATAAATCACTTGGAGGGTGGAGCACCAAGAGAGAGGAGATTCTTGCCAAATCCCATGGGTAATGGAATAGAGATGAATCTTTCATGATAAGCTTCTAGATGTGATTCTGGATATCCTTGAATGGATTGGATATCCATTGGATGTATGGGAGATAAAGATCAATCACACATAAAAGCTTTGCAGGAGATAAAGGAAAGATTTTATTTGGAAAAGCGACATGGAAGATAAAGATGAGCTTTTCTGAATAAGACCTAGGCAGATGGAAAAATCCATAAAGCGGCATGCCACTAATGGTAACTAAATCAGGAAAGAGAGTATTAAATACTGAGTGCATCGATCAATTGTGGATAGTTGATCCTTGGAAAGATCTTCAGCTTAGGGGAATCATAGGTTATTCGTGGCTAGGTAGTGGTACTCCTCCCTATAAGTGAGGTTTCAGTTAGTGTCAAAAGCGTGGGATATTTGTATGATTATTCTACTCTTTCTCTACTATAGTTTCAATTTGTATATGAGAAGATTTAAGTTTCATCACCATGAATGAATGAATTAAATTAGATGCTTATGATTAGATTACTGGTGTTTTCCTTCATTATAATCTAAGCCACTTACATGAAATATGTTTTATCTAAATTCCTACTTTATTATCGAGATAATAGTTTTCATTATGCATGTTGCCTTTGAGTGAGAAGCTAGCAGTAAAAGTGTATGAAATGAAGTGAATGATAGTACTTATACCCATGAGCCATCTAATTCATGATAGAATTTTCATGCACCAATTATACATAGGTTACCTGTGTTAATGATTTTCATGATAATGTATTATACCTATGAATCCTTTTATATCCAAGAGCAGAGTTCATAGTGGAAGCATAATATGTGGTTGTAAATACTAATGGTGTTTAGGAGGAGATCAAATATGAAAATGTGAGATAGCTATGAAATCTACATCTTACATTTCAATAATAAATATAGTTTTCCTATAATGTTATCTGATAAATTAAATACTTATGAATGCGGAACAATTGTAGAATTAATGCTTAATACTCCTTAGTGTATGGCTAATGGTTCAAGTTATATGTGATGCATGTCTAAGACTGCCTCCTTTTAGGCTAGCCCGACTAGATACACATGTGAATGAAGGGTTGGTTAGTAACATATTGACTATGTTCAAAGGACTATGATCATGAAATGCATCCATACTAACTACAATAAACTTGAATTAATGTCCATTAATGTTGGTGGGGATTAGACCATGAGTTTCATAAGACTCATGTTATGATTAGTTTTAATGGTTGATCATGTATATTAGACATTATAATGAATCTAAGGTTCCATATAATAGAACCAATAAAATAATTACGAATAAATTTGTACATTTCTCTAGTGGTTCTAACCTGAAATCACCAGTAAATGACCTCAAAGAATTAATAAAGGTATTACAGACTCATGTGTTGGGTTGTGCCTATGTTATTTGATGCAATGGATCAATAAGATTATGAAATACACAAATAGTAAAACAGTAAGTGAAACACAGTAAGGAAACACATAAACACAATAAGTTTAATAGGGAGTTCACCCAATCCTCCTGGGCTATGTCTCCTAGTCCAACCTTCAGTGGTGGCCTTTCTATTATCTCTTAAAGCATATTTTTTACAATAAGGAGCTTAATTTGAGTCTCACTTAATAGATGACGATCAGTAGGATTGTATTTGGATTCCCCAAGTCTTTAGAGTTCATAGACTCTCCTTACTGAATCTCAAACTCAACTGGTCCCAGTCTGCTCGATGTTGCCTTCGCTCTGTAGGTCAGCTCAGCTTCTCTGTTCTCTACAATTTTGCTTCTCCCTCTTTTTGCCTCCTCCCTGTCCTTCTCTCTCCCTGTTCGTGGCTTAAAAGCCAATCTGCTCCTTGACTATTCATTTCCGCTTCCCGCTCTTGGCATCTCCTACCTTTGTTTGCTTGAATTCCCCTACTCTGCATCATCACCCCTGTGTAATGCTTCACAGAGAGGTGCCCACCTATTTCCTCATGAACTTAGTGCCAGGTTTCTTTGAATGATCATTATTTCTGTTGCTCCAAGATTTCCTAAAAAACTGATTCCTTTGCCAACTCATCGGTCATGCCAAACCTCAAATCTTATGTTTCTCAGCCTATTTTATCGTCGAATCTGGTCAACCATCAGATCATTTCTCCTCCATTGATCTGGAGCCTTCAGATCCTACGGTCTCCGTCCATGTTGGGTGGGGAAGTAGCATGACCTTACCCGTCCGATGTGAGTGGTTTTCTCTCTCATTTGTCGAGTGTGTGTCACCCAGTGTATGGCATCGGGCGGGACTCGGTTGAACCCGCTTACCACTTGAAGCCCTTTCGATATCCTATCGGTTTTAGTGTGGGACCTGCCTTCTGATGGAATCAACGATTTCCATACGGTTTTATGCTTTCCTCATGACTGATCGCTTGGGGGCTTTCCTTCTCTGTGGGGGACACCCTCCGATACACGATTAGTGCTTTAATCACATATCAGAAACTGCCTCTGTTTTTGGATATGACCTCCCGTTTGTCAATTTGGGTTTGCGCACTTTAACCAAGGGTCCTCGTTGTTCCATGCTGACCAAAAATTGCCATTGTTTAGAGGATATTTCTGATAAGCTCGACATCCATGACACTAACTTCCTCATGAGTTTTTATAGAGTTCGAGAAACTTTAAGAGAGTTTAAGGATCCAATTCGAATCATGGCCTTCCCACTAAAAAATATTTTGGATCACCAAAAGTTGGTTTTCAAGCATCGACAAAACTGAGGGTATAATTGTCTCACTACTCCAATCTCTATCCATTTTGCAATACCTGGCTTTAAACCCTTGAGTGCAACCTTGAGATACTCAACATCTGCCTTGAGTATCATCCTCACCTTCTAGTCTAGAATTGTATCTTCTTGCAAGTCATTGAGATATTCAAGTAGAAAATCATCAATACAAGGCAATTAACTCTGCTCTTCGGGATCTTCAATTAATGAGGGTTCAAATAGTCTCAAGCTGTCTGCATTAATGATTGAGTAGATGTGCATGTAAGCTGGTAAATCAACGTGAAAAGCATTCTCACTAATTCTCTGAAGTATCTTGAAAAGTTCGTACCTTATTGGCTTTAGCTTTTTACCTTGACCTTACATTCTATCTTTGTTGATATACAACCAAACTTGATCACCAACTTGGAAAATATGCTCCATCTAATGCTTGTCATGCCTTGCCTTGTATTTGGCTTAGCTCTTTTCCAGTTGTTCCTGTACTAGCTAGTGAATCTCTTGGATTTGTTCAATGAACTTAGTTGCCTTGTCCACATCACTGTGTCCATCAATTGCTATGTATTTACCAAAGACAAAATCCAAGGGAGGCCTAGGTTTGAAACAAAAAAAGGTCTCAAAAGGAGATCTCTATGTGGAATAATGTTTTGCTCGGTTGTAAGCATGTTGCACATAACAAAAATGTTCATCCCAAAGTTTGGGATCCTTGCTGCAATAGCCTCTGAGCAACCGGATCACTGTCCCGTTGACCACTTTTGTCTGGCCATCTGTCTGTGGATGAAACATTGTACTTTTCTTCAGTTTGGTGTCCATCAGTTCCCATAGACTTGACCAAAAATTCCCAACAAATCGGGAATCTCGATCAGATACAATGGAAGTGGATAATCGAAAATGAACCCATACATGTTGAAAGAACAATTTTGCAGTTTGTTTAGCTGTAATCAGTTTATTACAAGGTATCAAAATACACATTTTATTGAGCCTATCCACAACAACATATAAATTCATGACCTTTCCTAGATTTAGGCAATCCTCCAACAAAGTCCATGGAAACACTTTCCCAAGGATGAGAAGGAACTAGTAGTGGAGTGTAGAAGCCTAGTTTTCTATTGTTGGGCTTGATTTTAGCACACATGGTACACCCGCTTACATATATAGAAACTGTCGCATTCATTTTCAGCCAATAACAAAATCTTTGTAGCTGTGTATCTGTTTTACTTACACCAAAGTGACCTAATATTAGAGAATTGTGTGCTTCTCGAATTATCTTTACTCTTTCATTTTGTGGAATGCATAGCTTCCCACAGTGATATAAGAGTTGGTCCTTAATATGATAATTCAAGTCTTCTACTTGTTTGCATTGACTTAAAGTTGCATATACATCTTTAAAATCTATATCTTAAGCATATTGTTCATTCTAGCTCTCATGCAATACTGAATTATGCTTAAGTATAGTAGATGCATTTATACTTGGTCTAGATAACCTATCTACAACTTTATTGTTTATGCCCCTTTTATATCTAATGACTAAATGAAACTATTGTAGAAAACCCATCCATCTATAGTGTCTTGATTGGTGCAACATAGTTTGGGAGCATAGATATTGAAGTGGTTGATGATCAGTATGTATAACTGTCTCTTTTCGCATTAAGTAATGTTTCCACTTTTTCACACTCTGTACTAATGCATACAATTCTCTATCATATGTGGGATAGTTAACTACTATAGAATTAAGTTTCTCAGAATGATAACATATGGGTTTATTGTGTTGTATCAACACTGCTCCCATGGCATAGTCACTTGCATCCGTTTAGATCTCAAATGGTCTTTGAAGATTGGGCAGTGCTAGTACTAGTGCTGCACTAATCTTTTCTTTCAAGATGTCGAAGGCTTTCTGTTGTTTGCCTCACCATTGAAACACCTTGTTCAATCATGTTAAAGCATGTAAGGGAGATGTAATTAAGGAAAAGTTAGAAATGAAATTTCTCCAATATTGTGTTGCCCCTAAGAAGCTTCTAACTTCTGTAGCAAATTTGGGTTTAGGTCGGTTTACAATGACTGCAACCTTAGAGGGATCTATCTTCAATTCACCACCCCATACTATATGTCCCAAATAATTCAAAGACATTTTTCCAAATTCAGATTTTGAGAGTTTAAGATAAAGTTTTTCTCTTTTGAAAACATCCAGTGTCTGCTTAACATGCTTTAAATGTTCTTCCCACATTTTTCTAAATATAAGAATTTCATCTAGATATATAATAACAAAATCATCAAGAAAATGTCTGAGTACATCATTCATTATTCTCATGAAAGTAGGAGGACCAATAGTTAAGCCAAAAGGCATAACCATCCACTCATACAATCCCTGCATTGTTTTGAAAGAAGTCTTCCATGCATCTTGTTCTGCAACTCTGACCTGATGATATCCACTATGCAAGTCTAACTTGGAAAAATAAACATCTTCCTTTAACTGATGTAATAGATCATCTATGTGAGCAAGGGGATAATGGTTTTTGATTGTTATCTTATTCAACGCTCGGTAATCAATGCACATTCTCCACGAGACATCTTTCTTTTTCACCAAAATGATTAGAGGCCTCCATGGTGATGTGCTATGTCTAATGAACCCCTTCTTAAGCAACTCCTACACCTACTTCTTGATTTATTCATTCTCTAAAGCGGACAACCTGTACATTCTGATGTTAGGCAATGGAGCATCTTGCTACAAATTAATATCATGCTCTATTTCGCTTTTGGGTGGCAAACCTTTAGGTTCTTGAAACATGATATCATATTCTGAAACAAACTTTTCTATATGAACTTGCTATTTACCATCACAGCCCTCAAATACATCTGTTTTGTTAGGTTTCTTTTCACTTACAACCATCAGTAAAAGTTGTTTACATGAATTTACAACTCATTTCATCTCCCCTGAGTTTATGAGAGTATAATTATTCTTGAGATTATGAGCCCTTACAGTATATTCGATTCCATTTTTAACGAATAGATACTTGTTCTCAACTCTATAGAAAATAGCTTTTCTATCATACAAGTAAGGAATTCCTAAAACAATTCCACATATATCCAAAGGACTATATCTAACTCAACCTCATCTACAAATGTTGACCCAAAACAAAGCTTAAGTTTACATTGTCTATTCACTTGTAGTTGTGCTTTATTACATAACCAACCTAATGGATATGGCTTCTTGTGAGTTGTATTCAGTAATCCCAACTTCTTTACAATTGCTTCAGAAATCAAATTTACTGTTGAGCCACTATCCAACAAAGTATCAATGTTTTGATGATTAGAAATAACTCGAATATGAAAAAGCTGATGTCTTGTTCTCTCATTTTCTTCATTATTAGTAGATTGTACAGAATTACTAGTAGATTCTTCAAAAATTTTACCTTTTATACCTGTGGCTACAATGGTTGTTTCATATCCTAAGTCTGACCCCAAATCTTTCTAAATAGCTGCAGCAACCTTCTTCTTCTTGCCCTCAAATTTCTTAGGTCTTAGCTCTGAATGCAGAATCCAATAGTGCTCATCATCATTCCCATCCTTCTTACAGTGAGTGCATGAAGACTTGCTTTTTTGTGCAGTGTTGGCCTTCCCCTCTTTCCATTTCTATTTTCTTTTCTCCTTATTCTTTCTTGCAGTGGGTTTGGATGATCCCCAAACTTTTGGGTTCCCATTCATTCCTCTAGCTCCAAGATGTGTAGCTTGAATAGATACCTCATCTATACTAGTAGGATTAAACATGAGGATACTGTGTCTCATGTAGCTGTGTAGATGACCTATGTACCTCAACAGAGTCTCAGGTGAGTCTAAAGAAATTCCTATAATCAAAGCTCTTTTCATAAATTCTTGGGTGTAACCTTGTGCACTTTTCCCTTTCAATTGGTGAAGAGTTTTCCAGCTCATCATGGTTTGTTGCATGTAGGCTAGTGGATAGAACTGCTTCTTGATTACAAAAACAAATTCACTCCATACAGAAAGAATCTTACCAAGTTTCTTCATGTCAGCTTGTGTCTCGCCTTCCTACTATACCAAGGCAATACCTCTGAGGTGTAGGTTGGCCAGTTGAATCTTACTCTTCTCTGAGTCAATACTCTGCACTCTACAATAAACATCAATCTGCCTGATCCAATTATCCAGCTTCTCTGCATTCAACTCCCCATCATATATTGGTAAATCAAATTTAACATCTAATTTAATCAAAGATGTCTTCTTCTTATCTTCAGGGCTATTAGGATGTGTGAGAAAGTTTTCTTCTTTCCCTTTTCCTTTTGAGCGGCCATGGAGGAGAGATTCTTCTTCTCCTTTGTCTTGTTTGGAGCCTAATGAATCTTCATATTTATGTTTCCTAAAGTCCCTATACATTTCCTGTACCATGGACTTCATGGCCAAGAAACTATCTATAAATTGGGGGACTAGTCCCAAGGAACTTTCTTCTCACATTTTCTCCTTGGGATAGACTCTTCCAATTTCTAGGTTAGTTTCAACCATCTCTCCTTCTCCTAATTTAAGCTTTGATCTAGTTAGCATTCAACAACAAAATCCAACATAAGCTTGTCTAACCTTAAAAACCTTAGAGCTCTAATAGCACTTGATCTAAAATCACCTGTGAATCACCTTAGAGAATTAATAAAGGTATTACAGACTCATGTGCTAGTGTGTGCATATGTTATTTTATGCAACGGATCAATAAGATTGCGAAATACACAGACACTGAAATAGTAAGAGAAACACAGTAAGCAAACACATAAACACAACAAGTTTAATAAGGAGTTCACCCAATCCTCCTGCGCTACGACTCTTCGTCCAGACATTAGTGGTGGCCTTTCTATTGTGTCTTAAAGCGGTTTTTTTACAATAAGGACCTCAATTTGAGTCTCACTTAATAGATCTTGATCGGTGGGATTGTACTTGGATTCCCCAAGTCTCTAGAGTTCACACACTCTCCTTACTGAATCTCGACCTCAACTAGTCCCAGTTTTCTCGATGCTACATTTTCTCTACAGGTTAGCTCGACTTCTTTGTTCTCTGAAATTTAGCTTCTCTCTCTTTCTGCCTCCTCCCTGTCTTACTCTCTTCCTTCTCATCTCTTAAAAGCCAATCTACACCATGACTATTCGTTTCTGCTTCCCGTCTCTCTAGATCTCCTACCCTTGTCAGCTTGAATTCCCCTCCTCTTTGTTATCACCCCTATGTAACACTTCACAGAGAGGTGGCCACCTATTTCCTCACAAACTAAGTGTCAGTTATCTTTGAACGGTCATTATTTTGGTTGCTCCAAGATAGCCCTCGAAATTTATTCCTATGCCAACTCATCGGTCATGCCGGAACTCAAATCTTATGTGGCTCAGCCTATTTCCCCATCGAATCTGGTCAACCATTGGATCCTTTCTCCGCCATTGATCTGGAGCCTCCAGATACTACGATCTCTATTCATATCAGTGGAGGTAAATAGCATGACCTTTATGCCTCCGATGTGAGTGTTTTTCTCTTTCATCCGTCGGACGTGTATCACCCAGTGTATGGCATCGTGCGAGACTGAGTTCTACCTACTTCCCACTTGAAGCCCTTCTGATATCCTACTGATTTTGGCGTGGGACATGCCTTCTAATAGAATTAGTGATTTCCATATGGTTTTATGCTTTCCTCATGACCAAGCACTTGGGGGCTCTCCTTCTTTGAGGGGGGTTCCCTGTGACATGCGATTAGCACTTTAGCGCTAATCACGTATCGAAAACTACTTCTGTTTTTGGATTTGACCTCCCGTTTGTCAATTTGTGCCAGCGTGTGGTCACAATGTGCCAACGGTCTATGCGCTTTGACTGAGGGTCCTCGTTGTTCTGTGCTAACCACAATTTTACATTGTTTAGAGGTTATTTATGATACGCTTGACATCCATAACACTTTGAAACTTTGGCATGAGTTTGTACAAAGTTCGGGAAACTTTAAGAGATTTTAAGGATCCAATTTGGATCAGGTTCAATGGTTTTTAGCAGCAGCTGACAACTCTCCACAGTTGGATCTCAGAGGTATGGAAGCCTATCATTTCTGATGCAATTAATATTTATCTCTATGCAAGGGATTTATTTATAGCAGATTTTGAAAATCCTGAAAGCAAACAATGTATTCTAGATTCTAGCCCTTGGTTTTGGGAAAACTCTAGCCTGTTCATGAAGCCATGGAACCTAGCATTCAATCCCTCAACAACAGTCATAACCTCAGCACTGGTTTGGGTGAGATTGCCAAACCTACCCTTGCATCTCTGGAATTCCTCCTCGCTAAAAGCCATTGGAAAAGCAATTGGGAAATTTTACTACAGGTGCCCAGAAATAGAGGGATATGCTAGAACCACCTATGCACACATCTATGTGAAAATGGACTTTAGCGCCAAATTCTGAGCTAAAATAAACCTAACAAGTAAAGAATATGTGTGGAACTAGAAACTCGATTATGAAAGTGTCCTCTTTAGATGTCGATCCTACTTTGAGACAGGTCATCTAGCCAAAAATTGCCCAAAATCCTCCTAGAAAAATGCTAGAAAAAATCACCATAGATCTACATGGTGGGAAGGAGCACAAGAAAAACATTGCAATGTCACCAAAGAAGAATACTCTCGAGAGAGCTCTGAATCAAAAGAAGTCGGACAAGAAAGAAACAACTCTCAAAGCAAGTAGGGGAAAGCCCCCAACTCAACAACCCCTCAAGTAACAACACTTATGAGGATTCAAATACCACACAAAATAAATCTTCATTTAACAGCAAAGCAGATCTCCGAGACCAAACTTCTTCTCCGACTTTCTTCAAAAGGATGAACACAACAGATCGCGAAGCTAAGACACCAATGTCCCAAGAACCAGAAGAGATGAAGGAGATGCAAGATAAAGGAAGTTGGAAGACCATAGAGAACAAAAAGTAAGCTACAACACTAATCTCGCCAAGAAAGACGAGGAGCCAGATAATTAAAAACTAAGAAAATTGTAGGTCTGATAGACCAATTTTCTCTCAGTGGATGTTAACCACCATAATCACCATCAATATGGATGAGGAAATTTTAAAGGATAATATCTGCAAGGAGGGTAAAGCTTTAACTGTAAATGAAACCAACACTACACAAAAAAAGGTCATTGGTGAGGGTCATGCATGTGACGGACCTTTAAGGTCCATCACCAATGTCGGATATGGTGACGGTCTTTGAAAAATTGTTGTTGTAAGTGTATATAGTGATGGTCCTTTAAGGTTTGTCACCAAATCCATTTTCAATGACAATTTTGGTGAGGGTCATTAAAGGCCCGTCACTAATTCTCTCTTTGGTGACACTTTTCGCGAGGGTCGTAAAAGGCCCATCACTAATTCTCTCTTCGGTGACATTTCTAGTGATGATATTTTATTGACCCTCACCAATGCTATTTTTGGTTACTTTTAGTGGCAGTCAAAAAATGTTCGTCACCATTGATCATTCCAATGAGTTTTTATTGACGCTTCATGGTTGCAACGGAACTTCAAGGTCTGTCACCAATGTCGCATATGGTGATAATCTTTAAAAAAACGTTGTTGTAAGTGTATATAGTGATAGTCCTTTAAGTTTTGTCACCAAAGCCATTTTCAATGACACTTTTGGTGAGGTTCATTAAAGGCCCGCCACTAATTCTCTCTTTGGTGAGAGTTTTGGTGAGGGTCGTTAAAGGCCCATCACTAATTCTCTCTTTGTTAACACTTCTAGTGACAATGTTTTACTGATCCTCACCGATGATATTTTTGGTTACTTTTGGTGATGGTCAAAATGTTCATCATCATTGATCATTCCAATGAGTTTTTGATGATGCTATGTACCTGTTACTAATTTTTTCGAAAGATAATGATTTAAGACCATTGTTCTGGAGTCTTTTTCATTATGTGTCTAATGTCATAGTGGTTATATTCAGTTGATTTGTTAATAATTAATTAGTGTGTATTATTTCCCTCATGTCATAAGAATATAGTTTTCGTATGAGTCAACACATGATTCATCTCTATTAGGTTTATTATCTAACAAATTTACTTTAAGTAAAGTTCCACTAGTGTGTGCAGGGACTATATTATTTAATACATAATAAAGCTCTATCATTTCTATTAATGAGAGAGACCTAGCACTCATCAACACTCATGTCACACCTTAACATGCTTTGGAACAATACACTAGCATTCCTTGGCACCTCGCATGTCTTGGAACATATTTGTACCCAAAACATCTTTCCATGAGTAGGACACCCAAGCACATGTTGACATGCCTTATCGTAGCATAGCACTCCCCTATGATGTGTTGGCATGCGTTGTAGCCCCTATCATGCTCCAGAACAGCTTGGCATAATATTTCATTGACAAACATTAGCACTTGTTACACATTGGCTCTTGGAATGTATTGGAACATCTTATTGGTGTGCCTAGCATGCCCCTTTTGAAAAAGATAAAGTCACAAATTATTAAGCCTCTTATGCATTCATTTCCTTAGATTTTATCTTGGTTATCCCTTTTCTCTCCTTGAAACTCCTTGATGCATATTGGCATACTTTGGCACCTTGCACATCCTAACATGTCTTAGCATCTGTCATGCCTTGGCACTATTTGGCACATGTTAGCACACCCCGAAACTACCTAGCACACTCTAGAACTTCTTGACATGCCATGATATTCCTTGCCATGCCATACCCATGCTTATCATACCTTGTCACTACCTCCTTCCAATGACAGCTAGCAATCATTGACACAACCTGACACACCCTCATATTCATTCACTTCCATGAATTTTGACCTAGTGCTCCCTTGTGTTTTCCTAGTACTCCCTAACACTTCTCAGCATGCATTGGCACTCTCTAGCACACCTTAGCAGTACTCTTCAATATTCTCTACCACTTCATAGCATGCATCACACTCCCTGAGGCACATTGGCACTTGGCATGTGTTGACACTTGGAAAGTCTTAGCATGTTTGGAATGCATTGAGATTACTTGGTATACTTTGACATGGTTTAATATTAAACTGATTTGAGACCAATTAGTGGAAAATAGATGAGAATAAACAGAGGAAGATTTGGAACTTAGAATGCAATGAAAATTTATTCTTAGCACCTATTGGAACCTAGTGTTGGTGTACCTAGCATGCCCCTCATGGAAAAGGTAAATTGATGACTTATTATTCATATTATGTGCTAATTTCCTTGTAGTTTAACGTGTTCCTCCATTTGGTTTCCTTGATAGTCCCTGGCATGCATTGACACGCCTTTATACATCATGGCATGCCTTATCACTTGGCACATATTATATTGTTTTAAATGTCTTCATACTATCTCGCACATGTTAGCATGCCCTATCATTCCCTAACACACTTGGCAGTCATGACCTCACAACTAGCATTACATTTTTCCATGACTTGGGAAACTTTCATTCACTAGAGCACCTTGGCACTCCCTAGTTGTCATGCCCTATGTTATCCTCCACAATGTTTGAGGCTAATGAGGAGATCAACGAAGGTAACCACAGACCAAGATTTTAGTTTGGTAGCTACACCTACCAAACTAGAGAGGGATCTCTCTATGAAATCACAACCAAGAGATTATTGGAATTTAAAGGATTTTAGGCTAGATAGCTAGGCTCAGGTGGGTAATATTTTGGGTTTTGTTGTTGGATAAGGGAGAAAAACTAGGTAGCTAGGTTAGAGGATCAAAGGGTTACAACAACAAAGATATAAAGGAGCAAGTTATATTAGCGTACTGTAGTGTTTAGAAGAAGAAAAAGTTCTTAATGAGCATGAAACATGAATTCATTAAGCAAGAAAGAAAGTAACAAATAATGATTTTTCCATCAAAACAGAGCTTTATGCAAACAACTATGTTTATAAATTGTAAGGAAAACCATTGAAGAATTGATGGATGGAAAGAGAAGATGAATATATTTTATAGAAAATTATAACAAAGAAAAAACAACATCACAAACTTACTGCACATGAGTTCCTAGATAATAGCTGCAAACTGTCTCCTTTGATTTCTAGAAAATGTCCAAGTACAAGCTACAATAGTTCTCTCCTCTGAAATCCAACCTATTCTATCACAGAAAAACTAATACATAAAGACCAAAAAAACATATCCCCACTCTCAAGGGTCAAATCCATGACTCTAGGAACTATTTCATGAGGTGTTCTAACCAAACCCTAATGTCTAGGAAAGTTAAAAAAAACCTCTACAATTAAGTTTGACTCCAAACTCTCTCATAAATCAGGTAAAATTTACATCAAAACAAATTACAAAGTCGAAATCCCCATTTTTTACATTCAATTTTAACCCTCACATTCATCTACTTCATCCCTTTGACTTTTACCAAAGTCAAATTAGGAATTACAAAAGATGACACAACGAAAATTTTACAAAAATCTCAGAAATTTCTAGGTGTGACTGAGCTATTAGAGGCCATTTGCGAGGGCCTTTATGAAGACCAAATCTAGATCTGAAACATGTTCTTGAAACCTAGGAGAGTGGAGATGTATTTAGAGTATTGTTTCACTCAAAAGGGCCCATTTTTGGATGAGATATAGCCATTATCCCAAGGTGTCTCCAGGTACGCAATGAAATGGAAAAAAGGGGAAGAAAGGTGATTTTTGGCCTCTTTTTGGCAAATCTCTAAAAATCTGAGCCCCAAGCTAGGAAAGTAGGCAAATAGGTTCCAAGAGGGGGTCATAAGATTTCCAAAAATACTGATTTTCCATCATTTCGAGCCTTGAGGAAGAAGTGCAGCGTGAGTTCGCTACGCTCCTAGACATAAAATTGCCAAAAAACATGCGTGTCTACACAAAAACACAAAATTTTCTCCAAATCCTCCAAAAATTTGTCTAGAGATGCTTGATGAGGTATTTTATGCAATAATGAATGCATCAACAAGAAAATATAACTTACCCTTCTCCTGTTGGTTGGTTAGGTTTTCCTTGATTTCTTCCTTCAACTATTTCTTTTTAACCTTGGAAACCTAATTCTTTGTGTAATAATGGATGGCCATTTTCTTTTGCAACTTGTTATTCTTGTTGGCCCTATCAAGCAGCTTCTCAAGGTGGCAATTGACTTTGTCAAGCCTAAAATCCTTGTCCTCATTTATTTCCATGGAAATCCTACCTTCAAAGGTCAATTCTTCCTTTGGTGGCTTTTGTTCTCTTTCTCTCTAAAGTCCTTCCTAAGACTATTGTCCTTGGTCTCTTCCTTGCCACATGTCCTTCATGTTGCTTAGTGTCCTCATGGTCCAGCACTTCCTTTTCTTTCATCTCTTGTTTCTGGGCTTTGAATTGCTCTTTCTCCATGACTAGTTGTTTTGCCTTGAGTTGACTGTTTTCTTGCTCAAGGAATGAAATGATGAATTTGGACCTTTCAAAATTTTCCTTGAGCTCCATGAATTGAGAATCCTTCTCTTTGATGAATTTTTATAGGGTTTTATGATCATCATGTGCCTCCAAGTCAACTAGGTCAAAGTCATGCTCAATTGGTTCCTCATCATGCAAAGAAGCCTCATGATGTGATGGTGATCCTCGTTTTGCCGATGTAGTAGGTTTGGCCCCTTCCCTAATTTTAGGAGCAAACACAAGCATTCTACCTCTCTGATATGTCTTGGTCACCTCAGGCCTAGGTTCCTTGGAAACGTCATCATGTTTGCTTAATGACCCCACCCCCATGGGATGTACTGACATGGTTTGGTAATTGCTTGGTGAAGTGGTTATATGCATTTTTAAGGTTGCCTCTATGAAGGTGTCCTATGTCATGTTCTTCATCTCTATCAACTAATGGATTACTATAACCTTTATGCATAATATCAAACATTATCAGACATATGTGATATGGTTATCACAATATCATATATATATATTATTCTTATATATTGTTTTGCATACATTGTTATGAGTCATATCAGACAATGTACACACAACAATATATAAGAATTGACATGCATAACCAATGCATAACCGAATATACACTCATGACAACTACATCCAACAAGACACCATCCACTTTCACATGACAACACCACTGTAACCATGACCAACACTACGCATACATAAAAAGTGCATAGAGCACAACCATAGAGAACACATATATGCAACCAACATGAATTCATGACCAACACACTGCCCATCTAGTCCAAGGGGTGAACCAAACTCTGATACCACTCTGTAACACCCTCCTCCCATATTTTCCCAAGTTAATCGGCTCACTGGCGTAAACATGTGATGAGAGGCTACTATGATGTGATTCAAATCCACATGTATAGTTAAGGAAGTGGAATAGACAAAACCAAACCAATTTTACCTTCCACACATGCTATAGAACCTTCAGGAGTGAACCAACCCTTCCAGGTGACCAACCAATGAGGAAAATTGACATTTCACTTATCTAGACCACCATTCACCCCCATGACAAGCCATGCATGCAACTGAGGCCTTTTAGTTGCTCCCACAATAAGGGCATGCCAATGATTGTGGACTTTTTCATCTTTTTTTGAGCTAGCGACCGCAGATTATGTGACATTTTTTCAGGAACAAGACTTAGGCCACTACCCAGAAGTTCATGAAACTTACATAAATATAAATAACATTGGAAAAATTGTATTAATGCAAACACTTGACCAATGACTTGACTAGACCCCTACTAGCCATTACAAGGATTTCTTCAAACATGTCACAAATATGCATTCTATAGGTTATAACAATAGATCTGAGCATAGGGGTCTCATAATTATCTACAATTCGTAAAGAAGGATTGTTTCCATATCGCAATAGCTGGGTTATCATCCATAAAGTCATATATTCATTTCACTTTAAATTACTAATCAAAAGATGAGAGATCCACACATCAAGTCTGTCATAAAACATACTCATAACCAACATATAACCAGTAGAAATAACAATGATTAAACAACCATACAATCCACATATACGCTAGTACATTTACACGTGAAATACCAAGGAAAAGAAACTATTATGAATGAAGGCAAAATCCAACTAGTTTTGGGACTTCCACGAACCACCCAACCATATATTGGTTGAACCAAATGTTTCTTTCAAACAATTACCCTGTGCGATATTCCAACCATGAATGTGGGACTCAAAACCCAACCAAACTAGGGTTCCTTCGGCTTCACCATAATCCCCATCGAATCAATAGGCTCTAAACAAGCATGGATGCCATCAGATTTCTCCACCTGCACTGTGAGGAATTTTCTTATCTTCTAGTCTCTAGGTTCTATCTTATATCCTGCCATACAACGGTCGAGGATTCCTAAGCCTAATAAAGACTCCACCCTTTAGGATTTACCGTATATCCCACAATTCACTGGTCAAGGATTCCTAGGCTTGATCGAGGGAACACACCTCTAGGCTTTACCGTATATCTTGCCATTCACTGGTAAAGGATTCGTAGGCCCACTAGGGCACATGAAATATGATATTACCACAATCCTAGTATAGTCCAATGATTGTTAGGCCTTGTGTTCTTTCTTTCAGGGGTCACCTCACTTAGTTTGAAAACCATCCAGAAATCTAGCTTAACCAAATACAAGAGAACCCATCACACCATGGATATCTAGAAATGTAATGGCAAGGTTGAAGGACACTGTCACAACTGGAAAAACTCATGCCAATCATAGCAAGAGAACCAAATACACACATGCATGTACCATGCATGCCAAAACTAGCAATGAAATCACACATGCAAATCGGTACCTGCAAATAATCTTGTTGTATCTGCTAGATGTTTCTCTTCCTTGCTTGATTATTACCTTATTGGTCCTTTCTTTACTTTGTTGATACAATTATAGAGTGCTCCAAGAAAACTCTGTGTCTAAGATTGTCAGATAGAGAATAGAGGGAGAGCTCCAAAACTAAGTTGACAAAAGGTACCAATTGATCCTCATAAGCCTTTTTATTAATGAGGCCTCTGTTTTCTTCAATTTTCCATTATTTTCCTTCATTTTCCTCCTCACGCACAACTTGTGACCTTTCACCTTTATTTTCTCCTAATTTCAATTATTTTCATAAATAAAATTCCAATTAATGCCTCATGCCTTTCCAAAGCCTTTGCCTTAAATTTCCTTAGCCATAATAATCCAAATGAACACCCACACCAGGATGTTTTTCCCAAACTTGAGCTTGGAATATGTGTCCCATGATATTCATTATTATATTTCCATTATTAACTTTATTTACATGTAATTTTGATCAGGGTTGTTACAGAACCCTCCCCCTTGGGGGAACATTGCCCTTGGTATTCAATGACACCTACAATAAAAAAGACTACCGAAATCAAAACATATTGCCCAAGGAGCTATATAACTTAGATCGATGAAGTATTTACAATTATCAACCTACTTAGAAGCAAACCAACATGGCACACAACAATCATAACAACCATAACAACATGACACCCATATGACTTTTTTGAGCTTTATAACACAACTCATGGTGGTATTTACATCCATATTTGTATGTAAATATGCAAAAACATCACACTAAAACATATAACAAAACAATTCACTCAATCAACAAGTAGAGAAGGATACATAGCCCACATCTGATCCACCATCTCCCATGTAGCTTCATCAGGACCAAAGTGCTTCCACTACACTTTAACTTGCTCAATTGCTCGGTTTCGACTGAAATTATCCATTTAGCTCCTTGCAAAATACAGACCAACCAATCACATGATCAACATATTTAACATACTTCTTAAGAAATGACACATGGAAAACATCATGGACTTTCACTGTCAAAGGAAATGCAAGTCGATAGGCCACTCGTACAATCATTTGAATAATCTTGAAAGGTCCAAAAAATTGAGGTTCCATCTTGGCACATGATCCAATCCTCAAGGAGCTCTTATTGGGCTTGGTTCACAAATACACTTGCTCCCTAACCTAAAACTCCTTAAAAAACCTGTTATGATCTACATATCTTTTCTATCGGTCCAATGTTGCCTTCATATTCTTTATGATTGCCTTCATTTCCTATTCCATCTTTTCCTACATATTTGGTACAATCAATACCATGTTCATTATATCACTAATAATGATGGGAGTACCCATATAATGCTTCGAAAAAACTCATCCTCAAAGATTCTTGGTACCCATTGCTGTAAGCAAACTCAACAGGTGGAAGATAGCCTTCCCATTTCTGTTGATGATGCATCACACACATCCTCGACATGTCCTCCCATGTCATGGGCTAGCAAGTGTTGTTGCAACTACCTGATAGGACATTAGACCTTCTCAGTGCTTTTAAGCTAAAGTACAAATATTTACACTCAAATATACATTCATGACCTGTAACTCACATGTTTAACATATGTTTGATGAAATTCCTATTGTGTTCTCACTAGTTTAGGTCAAGTTTTGGCTTCAAGTTTGAATGATTAACATTATTTCTATGATAAATATGATTATGGAAAGCTACAGGAAGTTTTGGGCAATGATATGGAGACTAGGCTAGAAACGGGGCTTAGATCTCAGGAGTTCAGGCACAAAACTAAGGATTTGAGGTCATAATTTCATGGAGCAAGGCTTGTGTGTGCAACTGGAGGCTCATAAGCACATGTAGGTAGTGTCAAGGTTGCAATTATCGGCCTATGTAAAAGAAAAATGGTTCTAGCTCAAGTATTAGTCACCTAGGGTGGTTCTTCAACCTCTCAGTGATCTGTGGTTCCTAAGGAAGGTTAGTAAGTCTTAGTTTAGGCCTCAATTCCTTAACTAGAAGGTCGATTCATGTCATATTGGCATGTCAATTCACATTTACCCGAGAGGGATTGTGAAAGCGGGTAAATGTAGGGTGGCATGTTATAATCACAGAAGATTGTCCATAAAATAACTCACATACCATAGAAGATAAGTGCCTGAGATAGATTCGAATCTTGTCCTCCACAAAAGAGATACAAACTATTTTCCAAGTGATGAATTATAAATACCAATATAGAGTTATTTGTTCATGTGAAAGGACATGTTCTTCAAGTAGATTGACTTGTCTTCTAGAGCGCTTACTTGGTCAACATGGAGACACAAAATCATACTTAAAAATTCAAATTTATTTCTTTTAAATGTACAAAAGGGACATGATAAAATAACTTTTTCTTTTGACTCAAATACATTCTTTTTGACCTTTTAGAATACCATAAATATGAAGATTGAACCTTGTTACAATTTCAATGCCACCACGCTTCACCATGATTACAAAAAATATGTGCCCATCTAATCCTATGCATAGAGACATGATTCCTCCAGACTCCTTTCCTAACAAGGAAAAGAGAAAATATCTCCCTTGTAGACATGACACACCCATAAAGATAACATAATTGACAAGATGGGGGATAACCGGATCTTGTTTATTCCTATACCAACATATCACTTCACCTACACGATGTCGATCTACCACTCACCTAAACTTTGGATGACCTCCCTAATGCTTACCTAAAATTTCGATGGTCTCACTGATGCTTGTCCAAGTATCAAGCGTCTAGGTTTAATGGCTATGAAAGACTTATTCACTGAGAGTACCCTTGCAATAACTTAGATCCACAATTCACTAAGTAGTCAATCTCAAAGTTATTATTATGAAAGCCATTAAAGACCTTAAAGTCATCAAATTGAAATAACTTTTGTATTATGAAAAGAAATATGTTCAGTCTATTATTATCTCAACAAAAACCCTTTTATAAATGATAAATATGTGATATCTATCACTTTCATTATTATTATTATTATTATTATATTATTATTATTTTATATTATATTATATTCTAAAACATTAAAAATAGCCTTCATACAAATAAACTTCTACTTAATTATTTGATGCTTTTTCCAAGTTCCCATCTCCAAAAGGGACATTATAAAATAACTTTTTATTTTGACTCAAATACATTGTTTTTGACTTTTTACACTATCATAAATATGAAGACTGAACCTAGTTACAATTTCAATTCCACCTTGCTTCACCATTATTACAAATAATATGTGTCGACCTAATCCTCTACATAGAGACATGATCCCTCCAAACTCCATTACTAACAAGCACAAGAGAAAACGTCTCCCTTGTAGACATGACATACCTAGAAAGATTAACGTAATTGACAAGATGAGGGATAATAGGCTTTCAATAATTCTTATATCACCATATCACTTCACTTGCACTACATGGGTCTTCCACTCACCTAAACTTTATATGACCTCCCTCATTCTTGCCTAAACATTGAATGGTCTCCCTGATGCTTGTCCAAGTACCAAGCGTTCAGGTTTAATGGCTATGAAAGACTTATTTACCAAGAGTCCCCCTTGTGATAACTTAGATCCACAATTCACTAACTGTCAGTCTCAAAGTTATTATTATGAAAGACATGGAAGACCTTAAAGTCATCGAATTGAAAGAGCATTTTAATTATGAAGATAAATATGGTTAGTCTATTATTCTCTTAAAAATATCCCTTTTATAAATGATAAATAAAATATTATTATATATATATATCTATATATATCTATATATATATATATATATATCTATATATATATATATATATATTTCTAAAAATATTATAAAAAGCCTTGATACAATCCGTAAACTTCTACTTAATTATTTGATGCTTTTTCCATGTTCCCATGTAGAAAATGGACATGATAAAATGTTCTTACCTTTTGAGTCAAATACATTCTTTTTGACTTTTTACAACATCATAAATATGAATATCGAACCTAGTTACAATTTCAACACCACCTCACTACACCATGATTACAAAAAATATGTGCCCACCTAATCCTATACATAGAGACATGATCGCTCCAAACTCCGTTACTAACAAGTGCAAGAAAAAACATCTCCCTTGTAGACATGACGTGCCCGCAAAATTTTACATAATTGATAAGATGGGGGATAATATGCTTTCAATTTTTCTTATATGACTATATCACTTCACCTGCACGACATGGGCTTGCCGCTCACCTAAATTTTGGATGATGTCCCTAATGCTTACCTAAGATTTGGATGGTCTCCTTGATGCTTGTCCAAGTATCAAGCTTCTAGGTTTAATGGCTATGAAACACTTATTTACCAAGAGCCCCCTTATGATAACTTAGATCCACAATTCACTAACTAGCCAGTCTCAAACTTATTATTATGAAAGATATGGAAGACCTTAAATTCATCAAATTGAAAGAGCATTTGAATTATGAAAAGAAATATGTTTAGTCTATTATTCTCTCAACAAAAACCCTTTTATAAATGATAAATAAAAATGTGATATCTTTCACTTTCATTATTATTATTATTATTATTATTATTCTAAAACATTAAAACAAAGCCTTGATACAAGCCATAAACTTCTACTTAATTAGTTGATGCTTTTTCCAAGTTCCCATGTCCAAAATGGACATGATAAAATAATTTTCTTTTGACTCAAATACATTCTTTCTTACTTTTTACATTATCGTAAATATGAATACCGAACCTAATTACAATTTCAACGCCACCTCACTTGACCATGATTTCAAAAAATATGTTCCAACCTAATCCTATACATAGAGACATGATCCCTCCCAACTCGCTTACTAACAAGCACAAGAGCAAACATCTCCCTTGTAGACATGACATACCCACAAAGATTAACATAATTGACAAGATGGGGGATAATAGGCTTTCAGTTATTCGTATATCACCATATCACCTCACCTGCACAACATGGGTATTCCACTCACATAAACTTTGGATGACCTCCGTGATGCTTACCTCAACTTTGGATGGTATCCTTGATGATTTTCCAAGTATCAAGTGTCCAGGTTTAATGGCTATGAAAGACTTATTTACCAACATCCCCCCTTGTGATAACTTAGATCCACAATTCACTAATTGATCATTCTAAAATTTATTATTATGAAAGACACGAAAGACCTTAAAGTTATAAAATTGAAAGAGAATTTGAATTATGAAAAGAAATATGTTTAGTGTATTATTCTCTTAGAAAAAAACCCTTTTATAAATGATAAACAAAAATGTGATATCTTTCACTTTCATTATTATTATTATTATTATTCTAAAACATTAAAAAAAGATCCTTGATACAAGCCATAAACTTCTACTTAATTATTCTATGCTTTTTCCAAGTTCCCATGTCCGAAAGGGACATGATAAAACAACTTTTTCTTTTCACTCAAATACATTCTTTTTTACTTTTTACACTATCATAAATATGAAAACTAAACCTTGTTACAATTTCAATGCCACCTCACTTCACCATTAATACAAAAAATATGTGCCGACCTAATCCTATACATAGAGACATGGTCCCTCCAAACTCTGTTACTAACAAGTGCAAGAGAAAACATCTCCCTTGTATACATGACATACCCACAAAGATTAACATAATTAACAAGATGGGGGATAATAGGCTTTCAGTTATTCTTATATCACCATATCACTTCACCTGCACTACATGGGTCTGTCACTCACCTAAACTTTAGAAGACATCCTTGATGCTTACCTAAACGTTGAATGGTCTCCCTGTTGCGTGTCCAAGTATCAAGCACCGAGGTTTAATGGGTATGAAAGACTTATTTACCGAGAGCCCTCTTCTGATAACTTAGATCCACAATTCACTAACTAGTCAGTCTCAAAGTTATTATTACAAAATACATGGAAGACCTTGAAGTCATCAAATTGAAACAACATTTGAATTATGAAAATAAATATGTTTAGTCTATTATTCTCTTAACAAGAACCCATTTATAGATGATAGATAAAAATGTGATATCTTTCACTTTCATTATTATTATTATTATTATTTTCTAAAACATTAAAAAAAAACCTTGATACAAGCCATAAACTTCTACTTAATTATTTTATTCTTTTTCCAAGTTCTCATGTACAAAATGGACATGATAAAATAACTTTTATTTTGACTCAAATACATTCTTTTTGAATTTTTACAACATCATAAATATGAATACCACACATAGTTACAATTTCAACACCACCTGCTTCACCATGATTGCAAGAATATGTACCCACCTAATTCTATACATAGAGACATGATCCCTCCAAACTCTATTGCTAACAAGTGCAAGAGCAAACATATCCCTTGTAGACATGATGTACCCACAAATATTAACATAGTTGACAAGATGGGGGATAATAGGCTTTCAATTATTCTTATATCACCATATCACTTCATCCACAGGATGTGGGTCTGCCACTCACCTAAACTTTGCATGACCTCCTTGATGCTTACATTAAATTTGGATGGCCTCCCTGATTCTTGTCCAAGTATCAAGTGTGCATGTTTAATGGCTATGAAAGACTTATTTACCAAGAGTCCCCATTGTGATAACTTAGATTCACAATTCACTAACTCGTCAGTCTCAAAGTTATTATTATGAATGATATTGAAGACATTAAAGTCATCAAATTGAAAGATAATTTGAATTATGAAAAGAAATATGTTTAGTCTATTATTATCTTCAAAAAAACCGTTTTATAAATGATAAATAAAAATGTGATATCTTTCACTGATACAAGCCATAAACTTCTACATAATTATTTGATTCTTTTTCAAAGTTCCCATTTCCAAAAGGGACATGATAAAATAACTTTTTCTTTTGACTCAAATACAATCTTTTTTACTTTTTACAATATCATAAATATGAAGACTGAACCTAGTTACTATTTCAACACCACCTCACTTCACTATGATTACAAAAAATATGTGCCCACCTAATCCTATAAATAGAGACATGATCCCTCCAAACTCCATTACTAACAAGTACAAGAGCAAGAATATCCTTTGTAGACATGGCGTACCCACAAATATTAACATAATTGACAAGATGGGGGATTATAGGCTTTCAAATATTCTTATATAACCATATCACCTCACCTGCACTACAAGGGTCTGCCACTCACCTAAACATTGGACAACCTCCCTGGTGCTTACCTAAACTTTGGATGGTCCCCCTGATGCATCTCCAAGTATCAAGCATCCATTTTTAATGGCCATGAAAGAATTATTTACCAAGATCACCCCTTGTGATAACTTAGATTCACAATCCACTAACTAGTCAGTCTAAAAGTTATTATTATGAAAGACATGGAAGACCTTAAAGTCATCAAATTGAAAGAGAATTTGAATTATGAAAAGAAATATGTTTAGTCTATTATTCTCTCAACAAAAAACCTTTTATAAATGATAAATAAAAATGCGATATCTTTCACTTTCATTATTATTATGATTATTATTATTATTACTATTCGAAAACATTAAAAAAAGCCTTAATACAAGTCGTAAAGTTCTACTTAATTATTTGAGGTTTTTTCCAAGTTCCCATGTCCAAAAGGTACATGATAAAATAACTTTTTCTTTTGACTCAAATACATTCTTTTTTAATTTTTAAAATATCATAAATATGAATACAAACCTAGTTACATTTTCAACGCCACCTTGCTTCACCATGATCACAAAAAATATGTGCCAACCTAATCTTATACATAGAGACATGATACCTCCAAACTCTGTCACTAACAAGAAAAAGAGAAGAAATCTCCCATATAGACATGACGTGCCCACAAATATTAACATAATTGACAAGATGAGGGATAATAGGATTTCAATTATTCTTATATCACCATATCACTTCACCGACACGATGTGGGTCTACCACTCACCTAAAATTTGGATGACCACCCTGATGCTTACATAATATTGGTATGGTGTCCCTGATGCTTGTCCAAGTATCAAGCATCCAAGTTTAATGGCTATGAAAGACTTATTTACCAATATCCCTACTTGTGAAAACTTATATCCACAATTCACTAATGGGTCACTCTCAAAGTTATTATTATGAAAGACATGGAAGACCTTAAAGTCATCAAATTTAAAGAGCATTTGAATTATGAAAAGAGATATATTTAGTCTATTATTCTCTTAATGAAAACCCTTTTATAAATCTTAAATAAAAATATGATATCTTCCACTTTAATTATTATTATTATTATTTTCTAAAACATTAAAAAAAGCATTGATACATGCCATAAACTTCTACTTAATTATTTGATCATTTTTCCAAGTTCCCATAAAAACAACATCACTAAAACACCTTTACTTATAAGTCATTTCATGTACTTAACCCTACTGAAATAAACATCCCAAAAAAGAAAAAAGGTCGGGGTCTAAATTTCATCAATAACCATAGATAATTCCCTCTTGTTCTATATTTATAAATGATTTATGCACCTAAGATAATTGAGAATGAACAGCCAAACAAACACAAAAGGTGGTGGGCATATGTTTTGAGCCGTCAACCACCAAATTGCCAAAGCAATGAAAGAAGTCGAGAAGGAGGAGGGGGACATATGGGAGGCGTCATGCGAAGGAACAAAAGGAGCAACCGATAAGAAGAAGAAACAAGGAGAATGATAGGAGTAGTAAAAAAGAAGAAGAAACAAGGAGAATGAAAGTAGCCTCCAAGAAGAAGATTAAGGAGGACAGACATATTTCGTGAGCCATGGATAAATAACATGCTCAAAACAAAGTGTACATAGTTGTTTTATCTATAGCTGTGAAGGTAAATTATTGGTTTACTCTAACGAAAAAGAAGAGGAAATGCCATTGCTAAATTTGAAGATTTGGGGTTGTGGAATTGGGCAAATCACAATGCCAGTGGCTGCCTCTACAATTTAATTCTTGAATCTTTGAGGCGATATTCTCATCAATTTCCTTTATCATGATGATGTCGATTTCAGGTACGTAAGAATTTATTTTCCCTCCCTTGATCCATTCGAAACCGTGAACTCTAAATGCTAATTTCCTTTCCTTCTAGGTCAAACATTAGATGTAAAAGCAATATTTTTAAGAAAATAAAGAGCCTATCATTAGGGCTATTACCATTTCGATCAATCATTAGGGTTTCTATTAACTTTAGTAATTGGAAAGAATAGATGTGAAAAACCGTGGCAGTGTCCAAGATCCCTAGTCGTAATTGGTAGAGTCATAGATCCAAGAAATTCAAATAATAATTAACAACACATGTCTATGAATTGCTTATTATGTGAATACTACCAAATGATAATTTGAACGTAGTAGATTTTGCTGGATGGTTCCTGAACCAACAACCTATGTTGCTATAGGCTTAAATCCTCAAATTTATGCGAGATTTATTAAATGAAAGCCACTAGCCTTTTCATGATAGTAGTACCATTTAGTGTTAATCTCTCGTTGAAAATCCTTATAGAAAATAATTATATTAGGCACTAAAGTAAATATTTCTGTCATTTGCAATGGGACATGGCTTGGATAGAGAGAGTCTGATATGGATCTAGAAAGTGTAGTTTACTAGCCTATGTTGTACTGTGGATGGCTAACAACTTCTATGATTTGGGAAAGTTTAGTTGTCATCTCCTAAGTTCAGTTCTTGTCGAAGGGTTTTAATTTTACTTTGTCTATATTGTTTACATTACTGCAAGAGAGATTCTAACATTATTGTGAAAAACCTTGATTAGCAATAACTCGACAATACTGCAACCATGGCATTAATAAAGCTTTGCCTTTCACACATTGCTTTTGGCCGATACAGCCTTAGAATGAAACCTGATATCTTTTATACAATTCAGAGATACTAACTGCAACAACTGATTGTCAAACAAAGAAGATGATTTGATTCCATTATTGTTTTTTCATGTCGGCATAAAGGTTTCTATAGGGAGTTTTTTGTACAAGCCACTATGTTCCCAACTAGAATTTCCAGTGTGGCAAGGGCAGAGGCCATTTCTAGCTATTGTTGTTTTAGTATAGTCATGGAGGCATGAGTCTCTAACTCCCACTCACATAAGTTGAGTAGTTAGCTTCTTGTTTAGGGTGAAATTGTCCCTTACCATGTTGGTCCATGTTCTTCTCCTCAAATATAGTTGTAAACCTTTAATCTCCTAAATCCTCAAATTTATGCGAAATTTATTGAATGGAAGTGGCTAGTCTTTTCATGATAGTAGAACCGTGTAGTGCGAATCACTATTGAAAATAAATGGTTATAGAAAATAATTATGTTAGAAACTATTGTGGCCAGCAATAACCCCCCTTCTTATTTAGTTTTATCATTAATACTAAATAAGTGGGGACCCTTATTAAAAAATCTGAAAAATTGTATAGTGCTTGTATTTCCTTTTCTTTCTTAAAACTTACTATCATAAACTTAGGATAACAGCCTCGAAAAATCAATAAAGGCTTAAATTTTATGTAAAGTTAGAATAAAATCATTCCTTAAGAAACATCACATCGCAAAAAGGGTAATGGATGCCTTCCTAGAAGCAGAATTCTAAGTTGTGAAATCATGATGCAAAACTATGCACCAAAAATATTCATTGCATCGCATGCTTCAGACATCACTTACGCTGAAATGCCTCAAATTACCGATATGTGATGCCACATATCGCAAGTCCCATTTCGCAGAAAACACATTAATGGATGATTGTCATAAGCTACAAACCAGCGATCTATGATTCCACCATATTGTGATCTGCGATACAGCGATCTGTGATATTTCGAAGCAAATCGCAAACTGCCTTATCGCAGATCTTTAGGGCTTGTTGTTCGAAAAGACTTTTTCCATAAACTGAGGACTGGTTATGTGCATTAATGTTAATCAATGAGTTAGTTGGCAATCATTAATGAAATATGGTTTTGATATGATCGAAGAGCCCTTTCATGTAAGGTGGCATATTTATATGTTTTCGGCACTTAAAGCCTTCCCGTCACCTTTTGCTTATCGTTATTCTCATCTGATTTGTAACTACAAGAATGAAGAGCATAGAATTATACATAGCAGTGTTTAGGATATTATGGGAAAGAAGGGGAAAGCTCCGAGCTCAGAAGACAAAGAAATGACGCCCTTATATACAGACACTGCTTGTAACAAAGATGCTGGTATTACTACTTAGGAAGACATGTACAGTCTACTTGAGGAAGAAAATCACAAAGTGATGGAAGTTACAACTACTCTAGGCTCACATGGGTCTTTTGAGGTGTCGATTACAGAACTATCTTGCTCGTTCTTGCACCGAATAGTGGTGAGGCCCAAAATTCTTCCATACACAGACATGGTTAAATGGGTACTAGATAACACCGACATCACAAACAGACAACTTAAGACTCAAGGTCAAGAACTCATGGAGTCATTATTTCCACAAAATTTAAGCTTTATATCCACTAACAAAAAGTGTGCAAGAGGCGAAAATCACACCTGGGAAAATCGCGCATCGTTGGGCAAAACCGCTTGAAGAGGAAAGCCTCTAATTGCTCAGTCACCTATAAGCCTGGAAATTTGTAGGAAAGAGCGCTAGATGCAAAAGGTAAAAATTGAACTCTAAAACCAGTAGTATTTATTAGAAATATCCTCAAAGTGGTATGTAAATATATACAACATCTACAGACAGGCTGGAGACAGAAGGATCAAGAAAAGGCAGAATTAATCAAAAGATTAACCAAGTTGAATCGAGATTCTTATTGGGTGTATATGGTAAAACCACACAGCGAGTGCATGACTCTCAAATGCATCATCAATTCTGCTGAAAATATGGTGCCAACTGTTGCCGATTCTGTTTTCGTAGGATAGCTAAAGTCGGAAGTCCGCTAGCCAACTCTCCTAAGGCAGATGCTAAACGCATGTAATTTCAAGGAACAGATACATAGATAGTTAGTTTTAGATTTAGTTTTAGTGTTAATTTTGCTTTATTTTTGGTTGAAATGAGGACGGTCATTTAAACTGCGTCGTACACATTCGTAATAAATTATTTTTAGATTTAGTTAATAGTATTTAAACCCTTCTCATGCATTTGGAGAAGGGTCCTGAAATTTGTCAAAAACTTGTCCTCAAAAGATGCACTTTTGCACCCTCCGAGGAGGTTTTGGCGAATAAATGGAATAGGATTTATTGATATCAGCATTTAATATCTGCTATTGATGTTGCATTTTTGTACTCTTAGTGGATGTTGGATTAAGAAGAGATAAATCATTATTGCTTGAAGCTCATGACTAGAACTAGTTATAAATGGTACTTTTATCTCTTAACTATTTCTGCCTATGTGTTAAAGTGACATTTATGTTCATTTATTTATGTCTGAACGCGTGAATGTTTGAGTTATCATTTGGCACTTCTATATGGTGATAGCTATTTATTTATGCCTAATATATGAGTAGCTTATTATGTGATATGATTTTCACAACTGTTTCGTCTAACTTTTTATATGAAATGGTTTATCTTTATTGAATTCCTTTCTCATAGCAGTTGAATGATATTTATTACCAAATTTTATTTGAAATCATTTTGGATCGCATAACAGAAAGATTACATCCCGGATTAGTTTAGAATTAGATACTCCTATTTATCATAATAGAATTTCATGTTGTTAGATTAGATTTAGAATAAAGGCATTTCACTTAGGAACTCTTAGAAAGGAAATATCAATTCTCAACACACACACACACATATTGGGGAACTTGTCCCACATCCCCAGCCAGACCCACTATACCAAACGAAAAAGGAGCTGCTAACCAAGGTCCGGATCGGGTGGGTATCCCCCTTGTTGTAGACTCGATTTTTGGGGCTTCAACATGTTTGGCACAAGAAGGAGGGCCTGGAACTTTGAATCGCAAGTAAGTATAAACCTAAATACCATTATGAGAATAAATCACCCTGATCATCTCCCCCGACTTCTCCATCACACTTAGAATATTTAAATCTTGAGCAAGAAGTCGAGAGAACAACAACCACTACCACAATCCCTGACGTTTCAAAGAAATCTACTATTGAACCTCTTGATGTTGAATCTTTGATTAAATAACTTCAACAATTTTCTATATCACCTCAAAGATCTGATAAATCTCAAGGCAGTGTGACTTCACAATATAACCCTGCTCATCCTCTCACCAGATTAAAGAGTGAAAATTTTGGTATTGAGCCAACCGAGTTACCTCTACCTACAAGGAAGAGAGCAAGGAAATCACCTAAAGGGTGTGATAGCAATACTCTTTCATCATTATCATCCATCTCAACCTCTCCACCGTGAAGTCAACCATCCACCCCTCCACTTCATATTATTGTCCACTAGTCCACTGGAACATCCACATCTCCTTCTCAAACATCTGGAATCGTAATATCCTCATCTTCCCAACCCGAGGGATCATCTTCTGCACTTTCCTATGTTAGTAGTTTAGTGATGGCCCAATCTCCCTGCAATAACCCAAGGGCAGTCTTAATGAATGCACCCTTGAGTCAAATATTGGTCCATCCTAAAAAATGGTTGCCTAAGTTTAATCCTGAAGTAGGCATGCCAACGGAAGAACATATAAACAACTTTATGTTATCCATAAATATCAATGAAGTTACTAATGAAGACGTTGTCGTTCGACTCTTTCCTTACACTCTGTAGGGAGCAGCCGGATCATGGTATTTCTCATTACCGTCTGGATCTATCACTAGTTGGGATATCTTCCAAGAACAATTCTTGACTAAGTTCGATGATGACAGCTCTACGGTGACACTGATCAATGACCTGTCTAACCTTAGGGTTGAGTCAAAAGAACCTATCAAAGATTTTAATTCATGTTTCAATAAACTATTGAATAAAATTCCTACTACTTCCAAGTCTAGTGAAGAAGTGCAAAGTGAATGGTACATCTCTCCTTTACCATCAAACATAGAAATATTCATTGATAGGGCTAACAAAACAACTTTAGCTGACAATATGAAAGAAGCAATAGTGGTGGAGAAACATATCATAGCCTTAGAAAAGAAAAACGCTATAGAGGAATGAAAATCTAAGAAGGTTACTTTTAAGGAAGATCCCAAGAAAAAACAATCGAAAGATCCATTTGATTTAGAAGGATTGCAGAAAGTTTTGAAAACCATGTCTAACGAGATGGTTGACATTAAGAAACAAGTAGTAGGATCTTCTTCTAAAAATCCATTCAAGCCTTATAGAAGAAACCCTTCGACTGATTCAAAGCCTCCTAATGCTATCACAAGTGCTGAATCAGAAGAAGAAGAAGAGGAAATTGCTACTGAAGAACCTACTGATGAAGAAGAATTTGTAGAAGTATAAGGTGTGTGGGATTTCATCCTCCTATATGAAGAGGATCAAGAGGCATCGCTAGTTAGTACTCGAAGAAGAAATCATCTCAATCCTCCTCAACCGACTACTAAGCCAAAGAGCACAAGCTCAATGCCTAAGGATAAAGTCACAACCAAGAAAATGACACCTAAAGTGACTCAAACAACCCCAGTGCAAATGGGTTCACCAACTCCATCTAAAACATTGATTATTTTAGATGAAATGGAGTATAATATCATAGAAGACATGAAGAAGACTAGGGCTAACATCACCTTTTATGAATTGAGCAAGTTAAAACATCAGCAAAAGATACTTTTCAAAGAATTACATGTTGTACCAGTTGCACCTGTGCCCACCGCTGTAATCTCTCAAGCTTCCCATGAGATGGGAAGACCTCCAACTAATGTCATTAATAAAGTTGATCCAAACGATATCGCTTTAATTGGAGGAAGGTCGAGATCTCATACTCCTCCATTTCTTCTTACTTATGAAGTTTTCAATAAAAATTTGCATAATTGTTTAGTAGATTTTGGAGCTTCATCTAATATCTTACCAAAGTCAATATGTGCAAAATTGAACGTTCAACCTCAAAAATATGTTGTACACATAGTTCAGTTGGATCGATTGCAAGTTGAAGTGGTCAACGAATTAAATCAGGTTACCATAAGGCTGTCATCTAATACAAAGGTATGTCAAGTTATGAACATTTTAGTTGTATATATTCCATAATTTTATGGCTTAATTCTGAGCAGAGATTGGTCAAAAAAAATTCATGGATACTTTGCAACTGATTCGTCACACATGTGTCTCCCTTACTATGGTAAACCAAATCAGATAAATGTTGAGTGAGAAAGACATCAGAAATACATAGTAACAGAATTGTAATAAGAAAATGAACCAGTAGCATAGAACAATAATATTATTGGAAAATATTTTGTTGATTCTTTCCTAGGAAATTTTAATGCTCATACTTCACCTTACTTATAACATTTTGTTTTATCTCAAGTAGAAATTTTTTCTCAAACAGATAGTTCTAAATGTATTAATTATCTAGATAGTCTTGTAAATAAATATTTATTTTGGAAGTTATTTTTTGATGGTTCTAGTCTAACGAAGGCGCAGGAGCAGGATGCATGTTACTTAGTCCAGAGGGAAACAAAACTATGTTAACTTGTAGACTCAAGTTCGATTGCACCAATAATACCACTGAATACGAGGATTTAGTCCAAGGATTATATAAAGCAATCAGATCAGACATCAAATATCTACAGGTTTTTGGAGACTCTGAAATTGTAATTAGACACTTACGTAATATTATACATTGTTTATCAAGTCATTTAAAGCATTACGAATCTTTAGTTCAAGATCTGACTGAACTTTTTATAGCATTCAATATTTCATCAATTCCCAGACTCTAGAATGCTAGTGTAGACCTCTTAGCTAACATAGCCTCCAAGCTCATTCCCTAAAAATACTATAGCCCTGATAGATTTTCAATCGAATTAATATTTAGACCCTTGATTCTTGATAACATTACCAATTGGAGGATTTTCAATGATGATCCTGATATTGTAAGCTTCCTCACATCTAAGGGATCTTACAGCAATCAGATAATTGATGAGGACCAACATGACAAACAATTGCAACAAGATAGCACTAATAATTCTATGCCAAAGTCAACAGTCAAATTGGAAGACCTATCTGATTTGAAAGATCGTTTCAAAAGATCTACCAATTCAAAACTTCAAAGTTCAACTCTGAACTATGAATTAGTAAATCTAGGAACTGATACCAAGCCACAGAGTATCAACCTCGGCTTTGGCCTAGCTCCTGAAGAAAAATTGCAATATGTCCGTCTCTTGAAACAATACAAAAGTGTCTTTGCTTGGAACTACAATGAACTCAAGACTTATGACATTTCTATCATCCAACATACTATCCCAATGATAAATGATGAAAACCCTGTCGAACAAAAGCTGAGAAAGATCCATCCTAATCTAGAAAATCAGATCAAATCTGAGCTCAATAAGTTATTTAAGGCCAAAATCATTTTTCCCATCCGACATTCTAAATGGGTTTCCAACATGGTTCCCATTAGAAAGAAGAACGGAGACATTAGAATTTGCATTGACTTTCAAAATCTTAACAAAGCTTGCCAAAAAGATAATTTTCCTTTGCCTCCCATGGAGCAAATACTATAGGCAGCCGCAAGATCAAGACTAATGTCCTTCTTGGATGGTTTCTTTGGCTACAACCAAGTGTTGGTCCATCCTCATGATTAATTAAAGACCACGTTTAGAACCAAATGGGGCACTTATGCATATCAAAAGATTCCTTTTGGTCTGATCAACACTGGTGGCACATTTCAGACGACTGTGGACATTGCATTTAAGGGATTAGTAAACAAATAAGTGGTAATGCACTTGGATGATATAACTGTATATTCCAATAAATGAGGCAATCATCTCAGAGATTTAAAACAGATCTTCCAAAGTTGTCAAAGGTATGGAATTTCACTTAACCCAAAAAAATCCTTTTTTGCATTAAGTGAAGGAAAACTTCTTGGATTCATAGTGTCAAAATCTAGAATTCATATTGATCCTAACAGAATTAAAGAGATTTCTGAAATACCCCTACCTCACAACAAGAAAGCTATGCAATCTTTCCTTGGCCAGATTAATTTTGTGAAGAGATTTGTTCCAGATGTTTCAAGGATCGTATCTCCTTTACAAGTGATGATTAAAAATAACTCAATCTTCAAATGGGGCCAAGACGGATATGAGGAACTCAATCTGATCAAGCAAGAAATTGTTAACGCTCCATCTTTAGCAACTCCAAATTTTTCCGATCCTTTCATTTTATACACATTTGCCTCTGATAGATCATATGCTGTGATACTCACTCAGGCAAATCATGATAAGGCAGAAGCCCAAATTGCCTTTTTTAGTTCAAATCTATAGGGGGTTGAATTAAATTATTCAGACGTAGAGAAACAAGATTATGCTATTTTCAAAGAGATTAAATATTTCAGACCCTTTCTGCTTAAAACCCATACAAAAATCATAGTACCGTTTCTAGTGGTAAGAAATCTCTTAGTACAAAAAGAAGTGTGTGAGAAAAGAGCCAATTGGGTTACAACCTTACAAGAATACGCCATAGAAATCAAACCAACAAGTATTGTAAAAGATCAAGGTTTTTGCAAAATGTTGGCTGGAGCATCGGTTATTTTCGAAATACCATCTGCAGAGATACAAATGTATGAGGTAAGCCTAAACTATGTGGAATCAGTATACGTTGATATCATATTTTATCTAAAGAATGGATATGCTCCTTCAAACCTCAATTACACCAAGAAAAGAGCTCTAAGGTTGAAGGCTAAGCAATATCAGCTCGTGAACGATGTACTTTTTAGAATGAATTATGATTATGTTCTCCTTAGATGTCTTGAGAAATCTAAAGCTGAAAAGGTCTTGTAGGAACTCCATGATGGACCAGTAGGTGGAGATTATGTTGGAGATGCTACTGCACAAAAAGTCCTCTACGTAGGCTATTACCAGTCCACACCATTCAAATATGCGCATAACTATGTAAGGAAATGCCCAGTTTGTCAAACTATTGCTTGGAGACAAAAGGAACTATCATTGCCTCTACAACCAGTCAACATTAAGCAACCTTTTGGTCAATGGGGATTGGATATAATAGGTGAGATCATTCCTCACTCTTCTAAACAGCATAGGTACACCCTTACAACAACATATTATTTTACTAAATGAGTAGAAGCAGTTCCCCTCAAGATAGCTAATGCCAAATACATCATTGAATTCATAGATCAGGTCATAATCACCAGGTTTGGTTTACCTTCTGCTTTAATGTTCGATAATGCATCTTATTTTTCTGGTAATACTATGATTGAATTTGCACTCAAAAGAGGTTTTCAGCTTAAATACTCTGTGAATTATTACCCACAGGGGAATGGATTAGCTGAATCTACAAATAAAAACTTAATCAGAATCATCAAGCGAACCATTGATCAAAATCACAAAAATTGGCATAAACCTTTAATATATGCTTCATGGGTAGATAGAATAACACAGAAAGCCTCCATTGGCACTTCTCCCTTTATTTTAGTTTATGGAAAAGAAGTGGTTCTTCCAACTCATCTAGCAATTCCCTCTTTCGCCTTAGTTGAATATATTGATGAAGCACCAAGTTCTTCCTTAAAACTAAGGCAACTGGAAATACTTAAGCTAGAAGAGCAACGAGAACAAGCTAAAATAATTCATGCTCATCACCAAGCATTAGTAAAAGCTTCTTTTGATTCAAATATGATATCCAGAAAATACTGTCAGATGGGAGATCTAGTTTTAAAATGGGACAAGGCTCAAGAGGAAAAAGGAAAAGATACGAAATTTCAATGAATATGGCTTGGCCCTTTTATGTTACAAGATTTAACAGGAAAAGGAGAGTCTTTACCTGTTAATGGACAGATCCTCAAGAAATATTTTCCATAGGAGATCATTCTTCTATTTTTGTAGATTAGCTTTTCCTTTATTTTCATAATAAAACCAGTATGGTTACATTTGGAATTCACAAAAAAAGACAAATATTTCTTTTAGATTTTGTTTTTTCACTTGTATAAATAGAATTGTTTTAGAAAATTGGTCATTATTATTAAAAGATACAGTCAAAGGATATAAGCCTGGAAATGATACTAATTTCAACCTTGTGAATTTTGATAAAAAATGACCTTTAGTGGGAGATTGTTTTATATCGGTCCAGTGAAAGGTATCAATAACAAAACGAAGATTCTTTGTAGAAAAGCTCTTTCCGAAAAAAACTCTACCATTGTCATCCAGAGCTATTCTTAAGGAAACAATGACTTCCTCCCCACCTAGGGAATTACAAGCTTCAAGGAATAATCCAATGATACACTTTAACTTGAATAATAAGAGGTCTCATCATGGGCTGACTTATCATGATCATAGATATTATAGCTTGCTAACTTTGCCAAAACTGCAGACCACAATAGGGCAATGACTCAAGATTGTGGCAATCAAAAGACAAGGGGTCTTATCATGAGCTAGCTTGTTCAGAAAAGTCATAAATCAAGTGAGTGGCACTGTCATAAATTGGCTACCGAAAAAAGGCATTTTTCTTTAAGGGTTGAAAGCAAATGAAAAAAATAAGTGTGCATATGGATTTCTCTTTGAAAATTGTATACTTCTCCAAGTGGGATACAGGATCATTGCTGGGTAACAAGTAACCCCGTCGAGGCTATAAACTCTTGCTGGCAGCAGAGGCTCCACCTACGACAAATGAGCATATTTAAAATTGATTTACAAAGAAGGTTTTGTTTTTATCTTTATAAACCAAGTAGTGACTGATGTAAATACAATGACTAGCTTGAGGAAGTAAATAATCAAAGTTAAACATAGAAGAAGCAAGCTATTATTGACAGTTGAAAGCATGATATACATTATCTTTCTATAATAAAGTTTTATTTTCTAGAAAGTTTGTTTGTTTGCAAGTTTAGAAAATTCAAAAGAAAAGCAGAGATAACTGGATCTTCCAAGTGAATCACCAATTGTTGTGGCCAACAACAATCCCCCTTCTTATTTAGTTTTATCATTAATATTAAATAAGTGGGGACCCTTATTAAAAAATCTAAAAATTTGTTTACTGCTTGTATTTCCTTTTCTTTCTTAAAACTTACTATCATAAACTTAGGATGACACCCTCGAAAAATCTAAAAAGGCTTAAGTTTTATGGTAAGTTAGAATAAAATAATTCCTTAAGAAACATCGCATCGCAAAAAGGGTAATGGATGCCTTCCTACAAGAGGAATTCTAAGTTGCAAAATCGCGATGCGAAACTATGCACCTAAAAATATTCATTGCATTGCATGCTTCAAACATCACTTACGCTAAAATGCCTCAAATTACCAATATGCGATGTCGCATATTGCAAATTGCATTTCGTAGAAAACGCATTAATGGATGATTGTCATACGCTACAAACCAGTGATTTGCAATTCCACGATATTGCGATTTGCAATACTGCGATCTGCGATATTGTGAAGCAAATTGCAAATCACCTTACAGTAGATCTTTAGGGCTCATCGTTCGAAAAGACTTTTTCCATTAATTGAGACCTCGTTATGCACGTTAATGTTAATCAATGAGTTATCTGGCAATCATTAATGAAATATGTTTTTGATCTGATCAAAGAGCCATTTCACGTAATGTGCTATATTTTATATGTTTTCAGCATTTAAAGCCTTCCCATCACCTTTTTCTTATCATTATTCTCATCTCATTTGTAAATTGCAAGAACGAAGAGCAAAGAACTATACATAGCAATGTTCAGGATATTATGGGATAGAAGGGGAAAGCTCCGAGCTCAGAAGACAAAGAAATGACGCCCTTATATACAGACACTGCCTGTAACAAATATGCTAGTATTACTACTTGGGAAGGCATGTACAGTCTACTTGAGGAAGAAAATCCCAAAGTGATGGAGGTTACAGCTACTGCAGGCTAACATGGGTCTTTTGAGGCGTCTATTACAGAACTAGCTTGCTCATTCTTGCACCGAATAGCGGCGAGGCCCAAAATTCTTCCATACACAGACATGGTTAAATGGGTACTAGATAGCACCAACATCATAAATGGACAACTTAAGACTCAAGGTCAAGAACTCATGAAGTCGTTATTTCTGCACAATTTAAGCTTTATATCCACTAACAAAAAGCGCGTAAGAGGTGAAAATCACACCAGGGAAGCTCAGATCAAGAAACGGAGGTAGTTTCCGATTCTCGATTAGCGCCTAGCACTAATCATGCATCATTGGTCAAAACCCCTCGAAGAGGAAAGTCTCTAATTTCTCAGTCACCTGTAAGCCCGGAAATTTGTAGAAAAGAATGGTAGAGGCAAAAGGCAAAACTTGAACTCTAAAAGCAGTAGTATTTATCAAAAATATCATCAAAGTGGTATGTAAATATGTACAGCATCTTCAAATAGGCTGTGTTAGCGCTTGAATCTGCCTCAGGCTGAGGAAGGCAAAACTCGAGGCAACATCATACCAAGCTCAGCCTCGTAGCCAGCCCTACGAGGAAAGGAGAGGGCTCTCTCCGGGTCAAGCTTGGCAATAGGTCTTCAAAGGGCTGAGATGAACAATAAAGAACACTAATTTTAGGCTAGTAAACTGATAGGGAAAGGGGTTTTAATGGATGATGGGATTTTCTGGGCTGCATGGTCAAAAAACAGCTTGAAAATAGAGAAATATAATCAAAAACACAGATTATCTCCTGAGGCAAGGTAGGCAAGAAATTTTAACATCAAATTGAGATTAAATGGAATGGCAAGACTGCTGAGGAGCTGACAAGGGCATAGAGGATGAATCCTTGTCAAACAGAAGAAAACATTAAATATGAACAAACTTAAAGGTAGAGCATAAAATATTCTGAATTCTACCTTAGCACTTCATTTGTTCATTCGGAAACGATCATGAAATGAAATGAACACATAACAGGCTACATATGAAACAGAAGGAAAACTTATGCTAAATTTCCTACCACAGGAATCTCAAAAGCCAGAGCTGTGTATTTTCATTAAAATCTCTGTCAAACAGTTGTACAATGGAAGCTCTGTTTTCTCTTACACGTGCACCTCTCTCTGAACTCTCTTTTTTTTTTTAAATGATTTTTGATACATTAAATAAACTCTGCCATGAGAAAACAAATCGACCCCAAGACAAGGGATTTGTTTTATCATTATTAATAAACAAATCTAAAAAAAACAATCAACGCTTCTGAAGATAGAAAAGTGCTCCATTTTCTACTCGACTTTGTTGTTAACTGATGGAGAGGTGGCATTTACAAGTGTCAAAACATAGGCAATCGAATCTTGTTCTAGCTGTGATGAATATCTGCGTTCCAATTTAAACTTTGACTTTTTACTTTACTGCCTTTCACTGTTATACTATACAAGAAATGTGGTATTTTGGCTCCGTTTGAATAGTGCTCTTGGGCCATATCCATGAGCCAACTGTTGCTACCCTATCACTGCCTCCAACGTTTGTCCGACATAACTAATTTGTATCTAACCTACAGTTCGACCAGCAGATTCAATATCACATAACTATAATCCTTTTTCCCTGGGAAAAAACAGGTGCCTTAAACAATCCCTGCAATAGATGTGGCATAAATATATTTCATTATGTTTCTGATGTTTCGATAAAGTCTTCTTACAAACAATATAGAGCCCAGGTAACCAACAACCCCACAAAGGATGCCTAAACCGAGGCGGAACATTAGAGGGTCGCCAAAATTGAAACTGGTCTCGGAAAATCCTTTGTTTATAATTTCATCATAATCTTGCGTGAGCATGACCCCGGCATTGAAAATCATGCCAAAGATATACAACCAGAAATTCTACACATTGATGTTTCTCGAAGGTCACTTTTTAATGATCAGCTCAGTGTAAACTCCAGCAAATCCACTGAGTAGTGCCATGATAATATCCATGAACCAACCTTGTATGGGAGTCTGTAAAACATGATCTGATGATGAATTCAACTGTGCAGTTGTGCATCCAACAGACAAGAGAATATAAGCTCACCATTGAATCTCCGTTAATTTTTTGTTTAAAATAATTTGATACAATGCACCTGTAGTGATAATGTTCAAGTTCTTCAAGATCTGGTAGCTTGGCGCATCAACATAGAAAAAGATATAGTACTGCAATAGATTTTTAACAAGATATAATGTTGCTGGAATGGGATAGACATTGAGCTCATCCCATGTGGTACTCAATCAGTCAAACAGGCCTTTCAATATTACTTGTTATACTATGTGATGCCTTCTCTTTCCCATGTCTGAAGCAGAGCAATCAAAGATAATCCGTACTTGAGAGTCTCCACCAAAAAATTTGTTGAAGTGACACTGTAGTCATACTTTCCAGCTCGTTTTGACCATGCAATTAGTATTCCTTGTGAGCTTGTGAGCACTATTAATGCAATTTTCACAAGCAACTTGTGCTTCCACTCCGATCCTTTTTGAATAGCAGTTTTTGGATTATTTATGATACCTTCGGAAGAAGATCTAGGGGGTGGATCTTCAATATCTGTTGTGCCCACATCCTTACTCTCATCCTTGATCTTCATGTACTCCATGGTTAGCAAACATGCCTCTGAAATGCTTGAATTTGTTCTTCAACCTGTGGCTGTTTCAATACGATCGAGAATACACTGGAGAACCCTCTTATTCCTAACTTTTAGAGGTGTTTGAATGTGTTCACAAACTGTGCTTTGAGGTTTCCTTTTATTCTCTCTTTCTCGCGGTGGGAAAACCATGCTTTTACTTTCCATTCTGGGCATCTATACATTTCAATGAAAATACGCCCAAAGGGAAGCAGATCACCCATCAGTGACAGTTCTGTAGTAATCCCAATATGACCGTGTTATTAATCTCAAATATGAAGTATGTGACATATGGAAAGAAGGTAGAGACTGTGATAGGAGTGACTACGTAGCTCGCATACAGTTGCTCGCACATGTTACAGTTGTTTTTATTTATTTATTATGTTTCTGTGGCTCGTTCTTGGTATGGATCACTGATCTATATAGTCTAACCTCTATGGCCCGCACGATGGATCTTGCTTTATATACTTTGAAGGGTCTCGCACATACTCTGTAATAGATCTCGCATAAACTCTGTGAAAGACCTCGTTATCTTCATCGTATGGCATTGCTTACTAGCAGCAACACAATGACACAAGAAATCAATCAATCTCAAAACAACCTTCAGGTATTATGCCAAATTAACCGCATCTAGATTATTCAGAAATTCAAAGTAGATATCTATTATCACTAGAAGACTTGAACTGAAGGTATGCTATTGCTATAGGAGCCTTGGTAAGAGTCAGCAAACTGAAACAATTCTTGTGCATGACGAATCAATATATCTGAGTATGCAGAGTCTGTATTGCGGAACACTATGGAAGAAGATGCCATTGCTGCTGTTGTCTCTGCTGCTACATCCAATCCAGGACTTGAAGCATCTACCTTGAGAGTTGTCCTTTTCTCATTCATATTTTCAGGTCTCTCCCAATACTTATGATCAATGCTTGCATTTCCCACCTGAACACACAATACATTGCTTGAAGGATGTGCGTTGATCAAATAATCTATGATCCATCTAATGAAAGACTGGGTTGCCCCTAGTTGATGAGCAACATCCATTTAAGACAAAAGAGTTGCAGTAAAAGCCATGGGTAACCCAAATTTGATGTGATCCCCTGCATCATACATTCCTTAAGAAAGGTCTGCACCCACATCATTACAATCTGATAGAGCAGGGTTCTCTCTCCATGGTATGGGATTATCATTAGGAAGCTTCCCAGCCTTCTGAATAGGAAAGAAGGTCAATGCGACCTTCAAGGCTTGGGCATATTTCTAAGAAATGGCTCCGGGAGGACCTGGAACTGGCGAGCCCTGATGGTGAGAATGTTTCCTGGAATGTAGTATTGTTAACACTGCTGCCATTGAAGAACTGTAGAGCTTTGTAACATTTTGACAAATTACATATTCTAAAAAAACACATTTAATGATTTCTTCTTCAAAACAGGGTTGTGAAGAAGAATCAATCTCACACTGACATACAAGACAGAATCTAACATCGACTCCACTAGGGATGGCAGCTGCCGCTTTTTGGAGTTGCCAAGAACCGCAGAACTTTGGGAGAGCAGACAGTGCCTCCGTCCACTGGGCGATGGAGTCATCATTCGAACAAATCAACACAACTGAAGACTTAACTTATTAACTGGAAATTGGCTGAATTAATTGAAAGACTGACTCAGCAAACTTCAAACTAAACTGTAATGAGACTGGAACAAAATGCTGCCTTTTGGCTGCTTATTTATTTACAAAATCTACCCTACTTTGTTGTAAAAACAGTAGATCAAGTAATACTGAAGTGCCAGATCAACCATTCAAGTAAACCTAAGAATGATGCGAGTAAACCTGAGAATGATGCCACTCCAGAATGCTTCCCCCAGGACACAGATGTAATTGCTGGCAGCCCTTCATGCACGTAATGTATCTGGCTATGTAAAAGACAACTTGATCTATCAATCAAACTGAAAAATATTTCCATGTACGCTGCAATAGGATCACGAAAGCCAAATTCTGTTGGCTGCCCCAACTCTACAACACATACCTCCAGCTGCACACTGTCAATGTAAACATCTATAGGCAAGTCTGTGATTTCTTGTTGCAAAGGAGGAAGGATTTCCAAGAACTTTTTAGGGTCTTGGAAATGATATGACTGGATTTTCTCATCTAAATACAGAATCTCCTTCTCAAATCTTTCAACAAATAATTCATAAACACCACTTTTAGCTTCAAAAGGAAACTCCGAAGATTTCAAACCTTGAAGTAAGGCACTGAAAAAATCTTCATTGAGTTCAAAATCTGCTAGCCAATTTCTAACATCGTTTACTGCTTCACAATGTGCAGGGTTTGCCACATACCCTACCATTGCATGAGCGGATCAGCAAGCACTGGAATGTCTGGATCAAATTGGAGTCGCCAGGTGAATGGTTCAGCCTGCATATATGTCTGATTGTTGTCCACCATCAGCATCAGATCTGCAACTTGATTTCATGGACCGGAGCAAGACAATCTACAAGTCGAATCTCACATCAACAACAAACCATCATCCCTAGTATGGTCGCCACTATGTTAGTGCTCGAATCTGCCTTAGGCTGAGGAAGGAAAAACTCGAGGCAACATCATACCAAGCTCAACCTTGTAGCTAGCCCTACGAGGACAGGAGAGGGCTCTCTCCGGGTCAATCTCGGAAATAGGTATTCAAAGGGCTGAGACGACCAATAAAGATCATTGATTTTAGGCTAGTAAACTGATAGGGAAAGGGGTTTTAATGGATGATGGGGTTTTCTGGGTTGCATGGGCAAGAAACAACTTGAAAATAGAGAAATATAATCAAAAACATAGATTATCTCCTGAGGCAAGGTAGGCAAGAAATTTTAACATGAAATTGAGATTAAATGGAATGGCAAGACTGCTGAGGAGCTGACAAGGGCATAGAGGATGAATCCTTGTCAAACAGAAGAAAACATTAAATATGAACACATAACAGGCTACATATGAAACAAAAGGAAAACTTATGCTAAATTTCGTACTACAGGAATCTCAAAAGCCAGAGCTGTGTATTTTCATTAAAATCTCTGTTAAACAGCTGTACAATGGAAGCTCTGTTTTCTCTTACACGTGCACCTCTCTATGAACTCTCTTTTTTTTTTTAAATGATTCTTGATACATTAAATAAACTCTGCCATGAGAAAACAAATCGACCCCAAGATAAGGGATTTGTTTTATCATTATTAATAAATAAAACTAAAAAAAACAATCAAAGCTTCTGAAGATAGAAAAGTGCTCCATTTTCTACTCGACTCTGTTGGTAACTGATGAAGAGGTGGCATTTGCAGGTGTCAAAACATAGGAAATCGAATCTTGTTCTGGCTATGATGAATATCTGCATCCCAATTTAAACTTTGACTTTTTACTTTACTGCCTTTCATCGTTATATTATCCAAGAAATGTGGTATTTTGGCTCTGTTTGAATAGCGCTCTTGTGCCATATTCATGAGCCAGCTGTTGCTGCCCTATCACTGCCTCCAACATTTGTCCGACATAACTGATTTGTATCTAACCTGCAGTTCGACCAGCAGATTCAATATCATGGAACTATAATCCTTTTTCCCTTGGAAGAAACAGGTGCCTTAAACAATCCCTGCAATAGATGTCGCATAAATATATTTCATTTTGTTTCCGATGTTCTCATAAAGTCTTCTTACAAACAATATAGAGCCCAGGTAACCAACAACCCCACAAAGGATGCCTAAACCAAGGCGGAACATTAGAGGGTAGCCAAAATTGAAACTGGTCTGGAAAAGTCCTTTGTTCACAATTTCATCATAATCTTGCGTGAGCATAGCCCCGACATTGAAAATCATGCCAAAGATATACAACCAGAAATTCTACACATTGATGTTTCTCGAAGGTAGCTTTTTAATGATCAGCTCAGTGTAAACTCCAGCAAATCCACTGAGTAGTGCCATGATAATAGCCATGAACCAACCTTGTATGGGAGTCTGTAAAACATGATCTGATGATGAATTCAACTGTGTAGTTGTGCATCCAACAGACAAGAAAATATAAGCTGACCGTTGAATCTCTGTTAATTTTATGTTTAAAATAATTCGATAGAGTACACCTGTAGTGATAATGTTCAAGGTCTTCAAGATCTGGTAGCTTGGCACATCAACATAGAAAAAGATATAGTACTGCAATAGATTTTTAAAAAGATATAATGCTGCTGGAATGGGATAGACCTTGACCTCATCCCATGTGGTACTCCATCAGTCAAACAGGCCTTTCAATATTACTTGTTATCCTCTGTGATGCCTTCTCTTTCCCATGTTCGAAGCAGAGCAATCAAAGATAATCCGCACTTGAGAGTCTCCACCAAAAAATTTGCTGAAGTGACACTATAGTCATACTTTCCAGCTCGTTTTGACCATGCAATTAGTATTCCTTGTGAGCTTGTAAGCAGTGTTAATGCAATTATCACAAGAAACTTTCGCTTCCACTCCGATCCTTTCTAAATATCAGTTTTTGGATTATTTATGATACCTTCGGAAGCATATCTAGGGGGTGGATCTTCAATATCTGTTGTGCCCTCATCCTTACTCTCATCCTTGATCTTCATGTACTCCATGGTTAGCAAACAGGCCTTTGAAATGCTTGAATTTTTTCTTCAACCTGTGGTTGTTTCAATACGATCGAGAATACATTGGAGAACCCTCTTATTCCAAACTTTTACTGGTGTTTGAATGTGTTCACAAACCATTCGTTGAGGTTTCCTTTTATTCTCTCTTTCTCGCAGTGGAAAAACCGTGCTTTTACTTTCCATTCTGGGCATCTATACATTTCAATGAAAATACGCCCAAAGGGAAGCAGACCACCCATCAGTGACAGTTCTGTAGTAATCCCAATATGATAGTGCTATTAATCTCAAATCTGAAATATGTGACATATGGAAAGGAAGGCAGAGACTGTGATAGGAGTGACTATGTAGCTCGCATATAGTTGCTCGCACATGTTACAGTGGTTTTTATTTATTTATTATGTTTCTGTGGCTCATTCTTGGTATGGCTCACTGATCTATATAGTCTAACCTCTATGGCCCGCACGATGGATCTCGCTTTATATACTTTGAAGGGTCTCGCACATACTCTGTAATAGGTCTCCCATAAACTCTGTGAAAGACCTCGTTATCTTCACCGTAAGGCATTGCTTACTAGCAGCAATGCAATGGCACAAGAAATCAATCAATCTCAAAACAACCTTCAGGTATTGTGCCAAATTAAGCGCATCTATATTATTCAGAAATTCAAGGTAGATATCTATTATCACTAGAAGACTTTAACTGAAGGTATGCTATTGCTATAGGAGCCTCGGTAAGAGTCAGCAAACTGAAACAATTCTTGTGCATGACGAATCAATATACCGGAGTATGCAGAGTCTATATTGTGGAACACTAAGGAAGTAGATGCCATTGTTGCAGTTGTCTCTTCTGCTACATCCGATCCAGGACTTGAATCATCTACCTTGAGAGTTGGCCTTTTCTCATTCATATTTTCAGGGCTTTCCCAACACTTATGATCAATGCTTGCATTTCCCACCTGAACACACAATATATTGCTTGAAGGATGTGCGTTGATCAAATAATCTGTGATCCATCTAATGAAAGACTGGGCTGCCCGTAGTTGATGAGCAGCATGCATTTAAGACAAAAGAATTACAGTAAAAGCCATGGGTAACCCAAATTTGATGTGATCCCCTGCATCATACATTCCTTAAGAAAGGTCTGCACCCACATCATTACAATCTGACAGAGCAGAGTTCTCTCTCCATGGCAAGGGATTATCATTAGGAAGCTTCCCAGCCTTCTGAATAGGAAAGAAGGTCCATGCGACCTTCAAGTCTTGGGTATATTTCTGAGAAATGGCTCCCGGAGGACCTGGTACTAGCGAGCCCTGATGGTGAGAATGTTTCTTGGAATGTAGTATTGTTAACACTGCTGCCATTGAAGAACTGTAGAGCTTTGGAACATTTTGACAGATTACATATTCTAAAAAAACACATTTAATGATTTCTTCTTCAAAACAGGGTTTTGAAGAAGAATCAATCTCACACTGACATACAAGACAGAGTCTAACAGGCTGGAGGCAGAAGGCTAAAGAAAAGGATGAATCAATCAAAAGATTAACCAAGTTGAATTAGGATTCTTACTGGGCATATCTGGTAAAACCACACAGCCAGTGCATGACTCTCAAATGCATCATCAATTCTACCGAAAAGATGGTGCCAGCTCTTGCCGATTTCGTCTTCGCAAGATAGCTAAAGTCAGAAGTCAGCCAGCCAAATCTCCTCAAGCATATGCTGAACGCGTGCGCTTTCAAGGAATAGATACATACGTAGTTAGTTTCAGATTTAGTTTTAGAGTTAATTTTGCTTTATTTTTGCCTAAAATGAGGACGGTCATTTAAACTACATCGTAAATTTTTGTAATAAATTATTTTTAGATTTAGTTAATAATATTTAAACCCTTCTCATGGATTCAAAGAAGGGTCTTGAAATTTGTAAAAAACTTGTCCTCAGAACATGCAATTTTGCACGCTCCGAGGAGGTTTTAATGAACGAATGGAACATGATTTATTGATATCTGCATTTAATATCTACTACTGATGTTGCCCTTTTGTACTCTTAGTGGATATTTGATTATGAAGAGATAAATCATTATCTCTTGAAGCTCATGAGTAGAACTAGTTATAAATGGTACTTTATTCTCTTAACTATTTCTGCCTATGTGTTAAAGTGATATTTATGTTCAATTATTTATGTATGAATGCATGAATTTTTGAGTTATCATTTGGAAGTTATGTATGGTGATAGCTATTTATTTATGCCTAATATATGAGTATCTATTTTACGATATGTTTTTCACAAATGTTTTGTCTAACTTTTGATACGGAATGGTTTGTCTTTATTGAATTCCTTTCTCACAGCTGTTGAATGATCTTTATTACCATTTGTTATTTGAAAACATTTTAGAATGCATAACGGAAATATTACATCCCAGGTTAGTTTAGAATTAGATATTTTTGTTTATTAGAATACAAGTGCATGTTGTTAGATTAGATTTAGAATAAAAACTTTTCACTTAGGAACTCTTAAAAAGGAAACATCAATTCTCAACACACACACACATATATATTGGGAAACTAGTCCCACATCCCCAGTTGGACCCACTATAACAAATGGAAAAGGAGCTGCTAACCAAGGTCCAGATCGGGTGGGTATCCCCCTTGTTGTAGACCCGATTTTTAGGGCTTCAACAGAAACTAAAGTAAAAATTTCTCTCATTTGCAACGATAAGTGGCTTGGATAGAGAGAGTCTGATATGGATCTAGAAAGTGTATTTTACTAGCCAATGTTGTACTATGGATGGCGAAAAACTTTTATGAATTCACTTGCCCCCTAATAAGGTTGCATTCGCTTATGTATCTACCACACATTTCTCATACTGTTGGGAGACCCACCCTTAAACCTTTAATCTCATAAAGGCTACAACAGATGTTGCAACAACGGTAGTGCTTCCATAACTCTTCCCAACCCTTGATGGTTATCCCACTTGGCCCACAAAACCTACGTATTTAGAGCATCTGTAAGGGTGGAGTGCACATTATTCTATCAATGGCGAGGCCTAGGTTATTATTCCCATCAACAAGGAATCCTTCAAAGTTAGGGAGGGCAAGCAATCCTGGATAGATTGGTTAATCCAACACGCAGGAACCATGGCTATGAAGGTATGATTCTTCTATAGTGAGAGATAAGGATAGTGAAAATTTAGTGGGTGGATAGTCTTAAACCTTAATCTCTGAAATCCATCCGGAATTTATTGAATCGAAGAAGCTAGCCTTTTCATGATAGTAGAACCGTGTAGTGTGAATGACCGATTGAAAATCCTTATAGAAAAAAAATTATGTTAAACAATGGAGTAAATATTTTTTTCATTTGCAACAGTACATGGCTTTGGTAGAGAGACTCTGATATGGATCTTGAAAGTGTATTTTACCCACCATCGTTGTACTGTGAATGGCTGTCAACTTTTACTAATGCGCTTGCTTCCCGTGATAAGTTTTGGTCTTCCTAACATCATAGATGATCAACTAACTTTGTTTAGAACTATGAAGTCTACCCTGAATAGTATAATATATATTATGGTAAAAGAGAATGTTATAGAGGGCTAGATTCTTGGTTTCTACATCAACCTATGAAGGTGGGATATACACAGTTATATAGTTTTGTATGCAGTGTTGGCACAAATCAACCGGAGTGAATTCCTAACCACATATGAAAAACTACTAAATTAACTTTTCTTGGACTAAACTGTCATGCTTTCCATAAACACTTCATTTTTAACTCAATTCACAATTAATTAATTCATTACTTTGCTTGGAATCTATTCTCAATATGAAATTTGAACGTGGAAAGCATTACACGTGTTGGAATTGTCCACCTCATAATGATTGTAGTCTCATTCATTTTTGTCTGCAAATAGTGTTTAGTGTGTGGGTCAATGGTGTACAATGACTATGAAAGGGTCTGTCTTAAGTTTACTTGTTCTTGTTATTGAGGTAAGCTTTGCCTCAATATTAAGATAGAAAACCTAAATCTTGGAAGGAGAGATTTAAATATAGTTATAACACTTTTTAAAAATGATTTGGGAGACCATTCATGGAATTTTTATGCCAAATCATCTAGTTTGGAGAAACCATACAAAATTTGGAATCCATACACGTATGGATGATAAATAAATTGATGACCTCATAACAAATATGGTCGTTAATGGAGGTTCAAGCCTACAGAGAATTATGATTTTGGAAGGAATCAAAATAGAAGAATGGTAGGGCTAATTGAATAGTTTGTCTGGGATAATTTCTTAACATTTCCTAGAAGACTTCTATAATTTCTAACTTTCACTAGTGACATTGAGGATTTTAAAAGGTAATATTTTTTTCTTGAGTTTCAATTCATTTTAAGAACTAATTTAAAAGACTATGTTTGTTTGCCAATATTATTGCACCCTCATTGGAACCTCCATCTGATCTCATAATAAATGGGTCACCTAAAGATGAGGTTCTCCTCTGACTCAATCTCCTACAAATGACATAATTGAAAAATCCTATTAGACTACAGAATGTGATGATCTATCTCAATCTGGAGCTTGTGCAAGCAAATCTTGAATTAACAAAGAGGAATCCGCAGGCTATGCATTCAATGTCTATATGTATATATAGGTTTGACAATAAGGTTATCCCTTAGTGGCATGAATTTCTTGGAATGGAATGTCATCTCAGGCCCAAGGCCATTAGGGGAAGTGGTCCAAGTGGCCTGATGTACTGTTGCTCTATATTCTTTCTAATTATCCTATTCAAATCCTCTATGGAGGGTTGTAGGTGACCAGGTAATTCAAGGAGTACCTGAAATGGAGGTGGTGATTAATCCCAAGATGAACTATCACTTTGATGTGATGATTGTTAAGGGGTGTGCCTACCACTTTGGGCTTTATAGTCATACACCCTTTTAAAAATAAGAACATAAGTTTCAAAGGTAGGATACAAAATGATGGTAATTTTGGAGATCTCCATGGGTAAAACTTGGAGCAGTTAATGGCATAATTTTACACAATCATGAGGCCATTTACGATAACATTTTTCATGTCCTGTGATAGACCCTGATATCTTTGGTGACAAACAATTTTCCCATCATTATCTAAGGTAGATTAACGACACAAATTTTGAAGCATTCTTTCCATCAAATTGGGGCAAAATATGAGGTAATTTAAGGTCTCTTCTATGGCATAACTCAGGGGTCTCCCCAAGGTACATAATCTAAAATTTTTGATAAAACAAAGTTCGGATCCAAATGAGGAACTATGCCAAATAAAAACCTTCAACTTTCAAACTAGTTCTCTCATTCGATCCATGTTTTGAGTTGGTGAACAATTTAACTCAACTCTTCTTATACAACTTTTGTTTTGACAAATAATTCAACAATTCATCAAATTGTTTTCTTGATAGGGAATTTAAAAGGTTGTGCTCAAACAAAATGAAATTCATTGTCAGACAATTAATGGTGATAATGATTTAAAACATAATAATAAGAACACACAACACAATCTGGAAATTTTGTTGATGAACTAGAATTACCATCCTTGTCCTCTCTGTTCTTCTTTCTTCACTTCACCCCCACTTGTTTTCTGACTGAGAGGGCTTATTTATACAATTACAAAGAAGAATGGCTCAATCCTGAAAGGATGGATTCCTATCCTCCTGAAAAAGATAAATCTAAACAAATTCCAATTATCCCTCTAATTCCTCAACCATATACTAGAACTAGTAAATTTCATTACATTAAATGGAAAGATAAAAATACCCATTAAAAACCTCTTCAAAAAGCTTAGAAAAATAATTGAAATAAACAGCTGTGCTGTAGCAACTCTTTATGTTTTCTACTAGAAATTGTCATTGAGCGTTATGCCTTCTTAGTTAAAACTTGTTGGAATTAGGGCCTTGAAATCAGATATCTCCATTCATTTATAATTTTTTCATTCCGACTATAGCATTGCCTTATTGCTTGAGAATATAGCTCATAAATCATAACTTTATTGAGTCCATATACCCAATGGATGCCTTTTAAAAGTCCTTATTGACTCAAATGACGTAGTAAAACCAAGCATAATAAATCCTAATGGATTCCTAAAATATTAAAACAACTTCTATAATATTTACATAAACAAGAATGAATTTAGAGAGAAAGAACAATAAATCTCTAAAATAAGTTCTACCTTTTTAAAAATATAAAAGGACTTTATACAAATTTCCTTTTAAAGGGGAAATATTTATTTCATTTCAATCTTTAGGAAAGGACCTTATACTTTAAAAGAAGTATACCAAGTGATACTCTTGTTTACATACTTTAAAATTGTAATGTATAAACTACGCATTTTTATCATATGTTGGTGGTGACAACATCTTATATACTTCAAAATTATTGGTCCTTTGTCATTCAACCTATCACAACATCTGGTGTTGGATCATATCTCTAGATTTTGTGATCTGTTTATATGATGACAATGCGAATAAAAAATTCAAATCCATTGCTGCTTGTTTATCATGTCATCCCTGGCAATGGGTATGTCATTACCTCAAGCTAGGATGTGGATGGTGTTGGGCGGGGATGCTCATTTTATTTTAATTTTCTAAGTTTTAATTCATACCTAGACATGCATGTCTTAATATTTAAGACAAACATATGACTACTGGGAGGATCAACCAGGTATATCTAAAAAATGCATCCCTTCCAAAGCATCGGGTCTTGGTGCACGTCATGGCCTTTTATCTCTGGCTAATTGTGTTCGTTAAATGAAACACTATGGGCTCAAAAACACATTACACTGGTACTCATTATGCAAGGGTTTGACTTCCTGATGATGGGTTTTTAAATGTTGTGTTGATTTGACTCATTTTAGGCATGGAGTTGGGTATGACTCATGTGTTTACGTCGCACTCAAGAAGCCTTGCTACCATGGTTTTGACTAATGAGTTTATTACCTGCATTGTGATAAAAAATGGATTCAATAAAAAGAATCTACTGCATAAAATGCAATCAGCCTGGTGACTTTGAGATTGTAGAAGCCCAGATATCTGCTAGCAACATCATGACACTTGGATAGATAGGCCAGTTCTCAATTTTCTTGGAAATGCTCTGTGGCTATTTTAAGTAGCCCCAAAAGACCCAGAACAACATTTTAGCTTCTACATTGGCACATGCATCAAGAGGCCTCGATATAGCCTTCAATATTGAAAATTTAGTTTTGAGTCATGGAGCACTAGAATCAACTCAAAGAAGCCCATAGAAAAAATGTTCATCTTGGAGTATATATGCATGGCCTGGATTTCCCAACTCTAGTCCTTAAAAATATCAATTGAGCCTCCAAATGCATATTTGGGTTTCAGAATCTATAGGTTAGCTTCTAAGAATGGGATAACAACTTGCAACTATAAATCTAGCACTTAAAATATTGATGTTGGTCTTTAAGAATGCGAAACTAGAATGTAATTATGATGTTGGAATGCTAAACTGCAAATTGTATCATGTGCCAACAGTTCTGCTAAGGGCAGACTGCACCTACACTACTGTGCTGACAAATCCTGAGATTGTCCTACACTTTCTATTTCTGTATGCACAAGACAAGCTATACATGCTATTCCAGCCTGTAAAAGTTTGACACTAACCTTCAAATTATTCCAATCCATGCAATTGCAAAACTATAGTGTGAAAATATTGCAGCTATTAGGGGCATCCTTCTTTAATAAAATGACTCTTTACGCAATGAAACTACCATTCTTTCTCTTCAGCAATTAAAAACCCACATCAGTGCCCCTTGGTTCTGTAATCTTACACTACCATCAAGTGTGTCCCTCTAAGTTTATAGCGGTTGATTTTGTAAGAAACTTGTGCTTAGTTTTAGCCTTTAGGTTACTTGCTTTTGCCTTTCTAAATATAAATACCTTTTTTATTAACCATCATGCCTAATTTATTTATCTTTTGGGCCTATTTTATGGTTATCTTCATGCTTCCACATTATCCTTCTTGCCATAGTGGGAAGAATACACAGAAAAAAACACAGTCTCTTCTAAAATTAAAATCCTTATAGTGTTAATTTTTCCTACCAAGCATGCAATTAATGTACAATAACTACTCACCCTAATAAGTCACTAATGGAAAAATTATCATCTATATATTTAATCCTAACCTCATGCTAACAATGTGAATGTTAAGCAGTACATGCTTTTGCGGGAAAATGTAAACCTTTTAAATATTGTTGTTGTTATAGTTGAAACTTGCTACTAGTCCTTTTTCTTTAGGTGTAGTTTCATCCTTTCCAAGTTAGTGTTCTCAATTATGAGAGACAAAATAATCATGTCCAAAAAGGTTCTAACTTCTTACTAACACTCATATTTGAAATAGAACAAAAAAGTGGCACCACAAGGTATTAGAGTAGAAGTGTGTCTGGACATAAGATGATGTCAGTCGGAAAAGAAACCTTTCCTATCTATATGAAGTTTCTTATCAATTTTCTGTTGGAAATTATTCCTAATTATTTTAATTCTGGAAATGAGACACTATTATGATCACTCAGCTACCAAATCTGACCTATGGGGCTCTCTTGCTTCTCAAAAACATGTAACAACTACAGTGATAATAGTTTTGTCTAAATCCTGGTTCATATTGTTTTTGAAATATATTAGCATCCCTTTCTGTAATATGCTCTTTGTACCTTAAACAAATTTAAGCAAGGGCCTACAGGGCCCCCAACTTTAAATAAGATCCTATTCGAAACAGATCCCTTTGAAGCACATAATTGATCGTAATCATGAAAACGTTGTCAAACCCCCTTTCTAAAGAAATGACGAGAGAGAGAGAATAAGTATAAAGGTACAAACCCGTGTAGTCTCTCAGGAAGATTGCAAGGAAGCAATATGTACTTGTTTCAAGAAACATAAACTGACCTACCATAAAATTCCAATGAAATGTGTGGGGAAAAATACACCATAAGACCATATTTAAGTTAATTATGTACGAGTGCTCCATTGAAATAGATATCTATAAGCCCAATGGAAGGGCGTTATCCTCTTTAGCCAATTGAAAATGTCATCATAGTCCCAGAACAGTCGTTGTGTACAAGAACAACCAAACTTTGATTGAACATGAAAAGGTAAACAACCACAATGTAGTAGATGCGTAGTAGCAACAAGACCTTCCACAAAAATGCTACCAATATCAAGTATGCTATGGAACAAGCCTAAACTCCCCTTCTACATACATGCTGCCAAAACAACTTTGAAACCCTTCCATCATCCTCAATCAAACCGTGAAAACGTATGGCTTCAAATGAAACCAATAGAAACGCTCTCCATGGAGCTCTTGATTCATGCCATCACTTTTGGAAATTGCAAAAGCAACTCGCCACAATATCTCCACCAAAGGTGAAAAATTATGCTACACAAAAACTCCACGTGTAGCACTTGGAAACAAACGACCTGCCATGGAGTCCTCTATGGTATTTTCCCCAAATGGACAAAGAATAAGTCCAAAAAATGTATTGTTTGTAATCTTGTACTTAATATTTTTTGTACATCATTGTAAAGGTGGCTTGATCAAAGATCAAAAATCCAACAATCCACCTGCTCCACTCAACTCTTGAATTACCTCCACCTATTGCAGCTCTACACTCATATATATAGCTAATGGTATGTACAGTGTACACCACGTCATGCACAATTTGACAATATTCTTTTGATACAACTTTCATTCTTCTATATTTATGTGAGTATTTGCCATAATTACGGAGTTTGGCTGAACTAGGCCAAATAATTTAAAATTTGGACAAAAAATCATACAATAAAACTATTTGGTGCAATTTACTTTATATGGTATGTGTAATCAATATAAAAATTTTGTGGCAAGGAGATAAACATTGTGAATTCTCATGGAAAGATTTTGAGTTGAGTGTATAGTTCATCAAGACAAAAGGGATCATTATTGTTGACAATTGATGAGCTCTTTTGTGATGGACAAATTTAAATTTTGTGTCTCCGGCTTATGGCTTAGTAGCTTGTAATGTATCAGGTAGTTGATGTTCCTAGACATCCTAATCATTAGTTATAAGTTTTTCAAATCTCTTCTTGGTTGCTGGAACCACAACAATCACATGCTCTTTATTGCTAGATATTGACACCATTGGTTGTCTTCCTCACTATGTTATAAATATTCGAAAATCACATTCTTTTTCAAATTTCATCTTTGGATCAGGGTTTTCTTCCCTTTTCCCAAGGAAAACACTTCACGGGATGTGCTACTGAGTACCTCCTTATGAGATATAGATGGTAAACGGGGTAAACCATTGGCCCTTATTATGGATCCTAATATCGGGGGATCAAGAGAGTTGAACTCGTGACCTGCTCAACTTTGGGGGAGAGATCTCACTTCTAGCTTATGACCACTTGAGCTAACCGATGAGGTTATTCAAGATTTTCTTCTTGTGTAGGATATCTCTACTTTATTTGGGATTGCCTTATATTGGTTTTACCTCTTTTAATTTTTCATTTCACTGTCATTCTTTTGTTGGTCTAGTACCATTATCCTCTCATGTACTACTAGCATGTGCAAAAAAATTTATCTCCAAAGTTTCATTTTTTTTAATTTAATCTTTTCATTGGTTTTTGTAATGGACTTTAAAACTATTTAATTCTCTTTAGAACTTTGAAACTTTGGTTCTAGGATTCTATTTCCTTTAATAAGAGACTCCAACAATGATGTATAAAACATTAATGTTTCCTCAATTTTGCAGTGTTTGCATTGGTTGTAGTAACCTCAAGGAGGGATAGAGGATTCTCAAAAAATAAAAATTTCAGAATTTACCATGGGGGGTGACAGTGGGCATGATTTTTTTCCCTTTATGGTGGCCCTGAAAGAGGCAAGGAATTAGTATTAGCTTGTTAAGACTTGAATTTTGAAAAATTTATATAATATTTTAGTTTGATGAGATGTATACAGTCGAATTATTCAATACTAGTTTTTATGTATTCCCTTTTTTCCCCATATCATATTGAATTTAGTAACTATGGTATTTGGATCACTAGTTACACATGTTCATATAAGTTAGTCATAGCCTAACAATTTGGGCTTTTTGGAATCCAACAAATTTGGCCACTTCAAAGTTTCCCCTACTAAGAATTCTTGTCAAACTCTCCTTTACAATAGGAGGGAACTTGGGAAGTTCTCTTCACTTATAATTTCCAGCTTAGGAAAATGATCGCATAGTTGATGTTTGATAATGGTAGCCAAAATAACTTGTATTGTTTGTGATCTTATCACTAGATTATTGTGATCTACTTCCTAGCATGCCCTACTAGCGGGATCATATGGTAGTATATGATGCCTTCTAGGAGACCTATTGATTGCACTAATATTGTAAATCTCACAAACTTATGTCATCATATCTCAATTCCTTGCGACATGGTGGCATGGATCTCAAATTAATCAATCTCCATAAGTTTAGCACTCCTATTTTGAATTAATGTTCACACACTTCCCAACTTATGATAACCTATTCCATGGATTTCACACTTCAATAGAGAGTTACACTTTTAAGCATCTAGTCAAAACTTTGATTACTCATTTTCCATTAGGAATTACTTCACTCAACACAATGATGAAGCAGTTTGAGTTACACCCCTCTAAGAAAAAACTTGTTCATGAATCCCTGCAACCCAAGGATATGGTGGTCAACTCTTTTTTACCCATGGTTCAACAACCCATATTTAACTTGATTCTCCAATGAGGACATTCACATTATTACTTTGTAGAGGAACATGTTTTACTTTTGTGGCATGCACTTTCACTTTAGAGTATGCTCTTTTTGACCTTGTCCCAATATCCACATAGGTCAATCAATCTGACACACATAGCCCCAAATATAAAATATATGAAAACTACCAAAATGCTGGAATATCAAAATTAGAGGAGACATAACAAGATGAACATCAAAATTTTCTGTACAATTTATTTTGTGGATTGTTGGGAATTTAATGCACTTGAATTGTGTCAGAAATTTGTTCCATTCCTTTGCAATCTTTCTATCCAAAAATTAATCTATAAACTCCTTGATATGATGCCACTAGTGAGATGATGGTGAAAAATCAATCAAATGAACATTTGTGTGACTTAAATAAGTGAGAATCAAGGTTTGGGAGGACTTCACCACCTTTTTTGATATAGGAATAAAAGGAGAATAAAATAAAATTTTTATTAGTTATTTTTATATGCTTGTAGGTGTCATTAGGAAGAGGGAGATTTTAGAATTACTCATGGTATTGTGGTAATCTTGAGACTTCTTATTACTTGGGAACGTCACTCTTAAGTACTAGGGGTGTTTTACTTTAGTGAAGGATATTGCCACTTATGTTGCTTGTCATTCATTGTGTACCGAGGATGATATGAAAATTGCCAAAGATACTAACATTCTTGGTGGATGGGGGACAAAGAATTGGTCTTTTTTCTAACATTCTACCCACATTTATCCAACCCTTCACCTATTTCCACCTACCAGAATTTTGTACACATACAACTAATGGAATGTAGAGTGCACAACAAGCAATCTTTTTTTCGTAATTGCATTCTTTTGTGAATATTGGCATCATTAGGTACCTATTTAGGTTCAAAGTTAGGTGTCTCTCTCAACCCTTCACTAGAAAGCTCCTTGATTTCCTCGACGACCTGCATGCATTCCTCTACATGCTATCAAACCTTATTTGGGTTTTGGGTAGGAACTTCCTAGGGTGAAAGGGAGTTGAGAATCTCTACCCTACCCTATTGTTGCATCCCTTAATATAATTTTTAATTATATTTTTATGTCTACAAGAGTTAATTTCAAAGTCATTCATTTCCTATTTAATGTTTTTGGAAACTATGTTTGTATTCTTCTGTCTAAGTTGAAATTTTTTTCCATTGGATAGCTCTAGTGTTTGAGCACTTTGAGAATCATGTAGGAGTTCTCAGGGTTCTTTCCGAGGGTTGGCTGCCCCTTCTGTGTGTGTCTCTCAACATCCCTAGTGGGTTAATCTGGGTTTTCATTTGATACCATCTGCAAATTGTAGGGAAGTGTCTGGGTTTTCCCGACCTGTTTTTCCCTAGAAAAGAAGTTGAAATTTTCTCCACATTGTGAACTTTATGTTGTTAAATATTTATGTAAAAAGAATATATTTGTTAGAGTGAAAATATTAAACGCATAGATATATATTTCTTTGTTGCCTAGTTTCCAGAAGGTGCTTCTTTTGAAATTGTCCACATGTGCAAAATCCTGGGGGATTTGTTATGAGGTTTTCTTTAGTAAAATTAACTCTCTCCGAATTGTGAATTTTATGCCTTCAAATATCTATGTAAAAGGCATATAATGGTAAAAGTGTGCATATGACATAGATAGACATATTTCTTTGGTGCCAAACTCTTTGAAGGTTCTTGTTTTGATGTTGTCCATGTGTGTGTGTTGATTTATCTAACCATAGATGTTGGCTAATCATTGACTCGACGTATTCCTTTTTGATTAAATAATTATTGCTATAGAACAACTAAATAAAAAAAAATTGTTATGATTTTAACACAAATATAAATAAATAGTGGAAGCAAAATAATCACATCAATCTCATACACATGCACACATAGATCTTTACCTTTCAAATTTGTTGTTTTATCAATTAATATTCAACATATAAGGGCTTCCTTACTGGTACAATGGCCCATTGAGGAAAAATACAAATACAACAAAACTTTGGGAAATTCTAGCTGACCAAAACCTCCAAATCTCATCATTTGATATTTTTGGCTAATCTAGATCCTTCTCCCTTGGTACCCCTTGCACTCCTCCTTGGACTCCGCACACTTGGATGAATGTCCTCCAACCAATCATTGAGATCCTCACTACCTCATTGTCTTGTGCTCACTAATGTGTCTTCTCTTTTAGCCTAACATTCCTTTTATAAGTTTGTGTTATTTATTGAATCCAAAACTTTGATCTCCAAGGTGATCCATTGTTGATATTAGATCTCAACATCATTTGAGATCAATGGTTGAGATTCATTCAATTAATTAATCAAAATAGCCTCTGCATTTCATTAGGTTAACTCACTTTCTCTTATAAAAGCCAATTATTTTGATAATTCTGTTAATTAAAGTAATTTTCAAGGTTAAGAGTATTTTGGAGTATTTCCACATGTTTACACACTTAGACCTATGTGGAAGTACCTATCCAACGCCTTAGGATACATGCTATAGATTAGTTTTCCTATGAGGATGTAGCAACGATGAAAGAATTGCATGGATTTTAGGCATCTTGTGGTTGTTGTATGCAAGAATGCTTGTTTAGTGTTTCCCAAACTTAGATAGAGTCATTTTTAGTATGCTTTTATAGTTTGAATTAGATGGTAACTTTTGCTAATTTATGTTTTTCTCTTAGTTTTGTTTTATGCATAGATTTATCTTTAAGAAAATTGCACAGTAGAGAAGGATTCTATACTTTCAGCAGGGGACACACTTCTATGTAGGAGGTACTCTACTCTAGGAAGATTTTTCCATGCAAGTTAGGTGCTTTATCTAAGAATTCCATGAGTGGCATTATTGTAGCAATAAGAAATTCGTTTATTTTGAGTTCTTCATTAGTGCATTGATAGTATATTGTTTATTCCATGCAATACCTCAATAGTGTATGATCAAATTATAGTTAAGCTTGTCATAATATTTTGACTTGCCCTCTTTTAGAGGGAAACTAGAGTGTGTGTCAAGCTTGCACATCACAATTGTATCATGAAGAGTTTACCTGGCATGAATTTTGTGGCTTTAAGAAGCCACATACCTATTATAATTCAAGAAGGAAAAATACTTCAAAGTGGGAAAGAGGTTTTGCAGTCAACCTAGATTTCACATTATGGTTGGAGTCGGTTTGTCTGCAAGATGATGGATACTCAAACTTCCCTTTTATGACTGGGTGTAAGATTGAATCATTCAACATATTCCTCACTCAATTGTCATTAAGAGATGGATTTTCTCAGAAGTGCTTCAGATCTATAAACTTTACCAGAGCTATTATTGAGTCTTGGGATGTGGTTATCTTTTCAAGGCACACACATATAAGAAGATGGGAAATAATATGCCTGACTAATTTCAAGTTATCTTCATGTGAATAGGGTCTTACCTTCCATAAACCTGATGACTCACTCTACTTCTCTCTAGTGAACAAATTTGGGAATTTTCATGAACTGTGAGACAATTCCAACCCCATAAATATCAATTTCTTATTTAAGGTTATACTCACTAGATTAGAACCCACACAAGGAAAATTCCATTCCTGTTTCAAAAGAACTTGCAATCAACTTATACCATGCTATTTAATATTTTATGTATTTCTTCGCATCCTTGGACTGTGACATAAAGGCACAACAGACTGCCTTGCATTTTCTATACTCACACTCCTAAAAAATAATAAAGTATGCCCAAATATGTCATTTCAAATGATCTATTCAACTCACCTTTTGGTTGTTGTATGCAAGCATGCTTGTCTATTGTTTCCCAAACTTATATAGAGCCATATTTATTATACTTTTATAGTTTGACTTAGATGCTCACCTTTCTTGATTTATGGGTTTTTCTTAGTACTATTTATGCACACATTTATCTTTAAGAAAAGTGCATAGTAGAGAAGGGTTCTATATTTTGAGCAGGGGACACTCTTCTAGGTAGGAGGTACTCTATTCTAGGGAGCTTATGTCATCCATGTTAGGTGCTTTATCCTAGATAGAGTTCCAAGTCCCTACTTCCTTGACAAATTCCTTGCCAAATAAAGCACCGATGGACAGAGTTCCAAGTCCCTAAATTTTCCAAAAACCCACCTGAGCCTAGCTATCTAGCCTAAAATAATTTATATTCCAGTCATCTATTGGTTGTGATTTTACAGAGAGAGAGCCCTATTTGGTTTGGTAGGGCTAGCTACCGAACTAAAATCTTAGTCAGTGGTTACCTCCGTCAATATCCTCATCAGCCTCGAACATTGTGGAGGATAATATTGGGCATGACAACTAGGGAGTGCCAAGGTGTTCTAGTGAATGTAAGGTTCCCAAGTCATGGAAAAATGTAATTCTAGTTGTGAGGTCATGACTGCCAAGGTGTGTTAGGAAATGCTAAGGTAATACTAACATGTTCCAGATACTACAAAGACATGTCAAATAATCTCATATGTGTCGAGTTCTAAGTCATGGCAATATGTACAAGGGTTCCAAGTCCCTTTCTCTTCTTTTTCCATATGCTATCCACTTATGGCATTTCTTATATTTGGTGCATTTTCTATTTATAGGTCATTTATGGGTTATAATTGTCTTTAGAGTTTTACTTCTAACTGAGTATTCAACTGAAAATATTGATTCTCTTATACATAACTTTTTTCCCTCCACCCAGTTTTCATAACTTCAATAACCATTATGTAAGGACCTGCAGTTTCGATGCTTCTTTGATTGTTTAGTAAAATATTGTTGAGGCTTTAATTTATTGAAAGTTATAGAATTGACAATTTATGAAGTTTCAACGTATAATTTTTAAAATTATAATTCTTTAAAGGGTGCTAGCTCAATGGAAGAGCACCTACTTTACAAGCAGGAGGTTGATGGTTTGATTCCATCTTGCCCTGACATCCATATGGAATGAAAACGATCAATGTTTAGTGATGAAGGCTCTTTTTACCATCACTAATGAGATTTGGTGACATTTTTCGACCCTCACCAAAAGTATGAAATGGTGACGGTCAACGAACGCCACCATATATACGCATCAATAGTGATGACCCTCAAAGATCTGTAACTATAAATCAGTGTTTTTGATATGAAATGGTGACAGTGATTGTCCATCATTATATTTATTATTAATGACGGACCTTGAATGTCAACACAACACCTATACTTCTGGTAAAGTAGCTTTTGGTGATGGTCAGCAAACATAACCATATATATGCACCAATAGTGACAGCCATTAAAGAACCATCACAATAAATCATTGTTGTTCATATGAAATGGTGACAATCACTATTCATCATTATAATCAATATTCATGATGGACCTTGAATTTCACCATAAAACCTATACTTTTGGTGACGCCACCTTTAGTGACGTTCAATTTTTGGTGATCAAGGTTATGGTCCATCACCATTGCTTATATGCAATGGCTGCAGTCACTATCCATCATTATAAATCATTGTTGGTGACAAAATTTGAATGGAACTACAACACCTATACTTTTGCTGACACCACCTTTGGTGTCATTCAGTTTTTGGTGATGAAGGCTATGGTCAATCACCATTGTTCATATGAGATGGTGACGGTCGCTATCCATCATTATAAATTATTATTGGTGACAAACTTTGTATGTCACTGCAACACCTATACTTTTGGTGACGCCACCTTTGGCGATGCCACCATTAGTGATCTTCAATTTTTGGTGACAAATTCTCTTTTGAAAGCCACGAATGAGCTTATGGTGACATTTTTCGCCCCTCACCAATGTAATTTTTTTCTTGTAGTGTAAAATTGTACAAGTTATGTGTCATAGAGGCTAAATTCTCGAGTAAGCTAAAGAGGTTCGTGACAAATGGTATCAAAGACATATGTTCAAAACACTGAGGTCTATGGACCAATCCACCCTCTCAAAATGGTTGTGGATGGGTTTTAATAACAGAAATAACGCAAATTTTTTATGAAAGGAAACTAGGGTTGTTTGTGAATAAATATTAATTCTTAGTGAATGAATTCAAAAGCCATACTAATTGGGTAAACTCATCAAGAGTTAGGGCCGCCTCCTTAACCTCGCCATGATTTGGAAAACCAGGAAGGAAGATGAGATGGAAATGAAGAAGGCTAAATGAAAATAATTTTATTTGATTAGACTCTAGAGTTTGCACATTATCTTAAAATGAAATTTTACTACCTTTTGGTAGATAAAATTTCCGAAGTCTTCGTTATCGCAGGTTCTGGAAACATTGAAAGTTATTATTGGAAATTTCGTAAGGGTTATGCCAAGGCGTGAATGTATTGTCGAGGATGGGCTAGTAACTACCCAATATAATATTACTACTTTATATTAATAGAAATTTTGGTGACTTCAAATTATCATGGTTTTTTCAGTGTCCACATTTTTTTCAGTCATTAATAATTAGGTTATAAAAAATTAGGAAAAAGTGTAAAAATATATTTCAAGTGCACATAAAATGTGTATTGGATATGGGGAGTCTCCATTAGTGGAGAACCAGTGTTTTGCGAAGCCAAACAAGACCATAGGCAGATCTAGGAGAGATCAACGACTTAGATATCAATAAGGTATAAATGGGGGAGAGATGTAAATTGAGAAGGGGGTGAGGCAAGAGGACTCGTATTTTAAAATCTGGCCTATTAAAGTATTACAAGGAAAATGCACATGGTTCTTCATACTGAGATCATCCCTTGTGACCTACCGCCTGGGGCGTTGATAATTGTCCTGAGTATGCATGAGAAAAGAAGCGAAAGACGAGAAAGCGTCGATTATTTCAATTAAAAGTTTTCACAAATGGAAGGATTGCCAACGTGTAAAGAAACAACACCATCTAAAGATTATGAAGGAGAGAAATCCCAAATACTATTTGCTAAAAAAAATTGCATGACTATTTATGTTACTGAAGATATGAAGGCATGCGAAATTTGTTGTATATTTTAGAGAAAAACCATGCTGGTAAGTTTAAGGAATACCTCCAAGCAATAGCACGGTTAAAAGCCGACTTTTTGGCTTACAAATCTAGAAAGGTTATCTATGGACGTGCTGATAAAAGCTCTCAGGTAACACCATGTTATTCTAAAGAAAGATATGGATAAGTATGTAGATTAATGCAATGAGACGTGTCTATCATCGTTATCTAACCACTATGACATGTAAACCATACTGATGTGGGTTGTGGCTTTTTTTCTTGAGGAAAGAATGGCTAAGTTGCAGGCTTTCTAAGTCATGCCAATAACCGAATCAATAAAAAGGTTATGTAAAAGCAACACCCTCTCCATAAAGATGATTTGCTGCAAGCTCAATCTTCCACCCTTGTCCTTTTTCATTTGCATGGTTCCTCCACTTCTTATCGCAAAACTTATTAATAAAAAAAAGGAAGACTATAGGGTTCATGAGTAGCAGTGTTTTTAGTTATTATTTCTGCCACCACAATCATGCATGTTCTTGGAAAGCGATGCACTGGCTGCCATTTCCTCCAAGCAGAGGATTCGTCATGTCTAGATGAAGCCATGAGGCTAGAAGCCGATAATGAGCTATTGAAGGGCAGAGACGAGATCCATTTTAGGTTGGACTACAATGTTTGACAAGGAGTGAATGTAAATATGGCATGAATACTTATTTAATTTAAATTTGAATCAAGTTAATACATATATATTATGTTTTGTAGGTTCCCTAGGTATCTAAAATTGCAAGGACATGGAATTGAAACCGCCTATCCACCTTTTTCCAGATGAAATATTTCCTGATTATTGCTCATAACCTAGTAAATCAATCCTCTGGTATGACCTCTTAATATTTTTGTTCAACTTGGCAACAATGAATGCCTATGATAATGAGCTGATGTGGTTATCATTGTTTTCCATCGGATGTGGTAGTGGGTTGTGGCCTTTGTATGTATAATTGTTGAGTTTCCTTTCACCAGAGACCAAGAGGAATTGTCTTTTGTTCTGCTTCAACACATTTGAAGAGCAAGAGGTCCAGTGATCAATTCTCGATCAGGCTTTCTTTCAAGCAAAAGACACATACATTTCGCTCACCTTGAAGGATCCATATACTACCATCCACGCAAGGTGTCTATTTTCACCAATAAGTGGATGGCTCTAATTGGTATCCTTCTCTTTGACTGATTGAATGATTTCTTTATAGGTTCCCTTAACCAATAATGGATTTGAAACTGGCATGGCACTGTTTTTGCTTTATAATGACTATGAGTTCACAAATCGCGAAACCAAAGTGTAAAGTCAAATGTTTGAAATGACTAGTGGATATATAATCAAACAGACTGATGAAAATAATTTAAATCCATTTAAGTTCATACCTCAAGTCGAACATTAACGAACACGAGCATAAATTTCAAGGAAAAAATGTTCAAGAAAAAAAAAATCACTAGAGTTTCTAAGGTAAACATCTGCCATGCCACATAGTTTTACACTCTAACCCCACTGCTTCTGCTTTTCATTATTCCATGCTTGAAGCTTGGACCCTCTTGATTGTAAATTTGTAACTATCGACGTGCCCCATCCCACTATCTCGAACACTCGACAGACCATCATATTTTTAAGTGGCGGTAATGTAATTGATTTGTTTGGAAGTGGAACACTACTCAACATTCTATCATATTTTTAAGTGGAGGTAATGTAATCGATTAGTTTGGAATCATAGAAAAAAAAAATCTTTAATAATATTAAAGATTAAACTCAAGAAGCTCGTAAGACGAATAAATAAACTGTAATTTCCCGTAATTGACCATTTCTCGATTTGTGCGTGTCATCCTTGCGCAGGGGCCATGCTAATCTTGTGAAACCTAATGAAAATGAAGCATCGATTGTTAATGCACATCAAGAGATTGATATAAAGGTTGGAGTTGCATTCGCACGGATTCAAACAGGTTACGTTACTATAAAAGTGTTCTTTGGCAGCATGCTGGAAGTGCTACTAGCCTCACACAAATAATGCAAAAGCATTTGTTTTTCTTTTGTTTGGTGCTTGTGAATTAGTTGCCCACATTCTTAATGTGTCTTGAGAATTACTAGTGAAAGTAATGTGCTAAGTTTAAATAGGACTTTGTTAATGGCCACCCAACACTTGGAATATATCATTTTTTTTACCTGTATATTTTGCTACATTCTTTTTTAAGTGTACTGGTTAAGGTGGAAATTAGTCAATAATTCTTCTAGGTGGCACCTTAGTGGAACATTGAACCTTTTGGGGAATGAAATGATTTTTTTTATATTGGCCCCTTTATGGAACCATCGACTTGGTTTACTAATTAAACATCATTGTAGAAAGAAAAAAAAATTGGCAACAGTTCTGCTTTTGTATTTGAGGGTTCATTTCTCTTATTATTGACATATATAATTACATATTCAATCATTTATTGCTAGGATTGTTTGAATGCAGAACCACAATAAATATTCTCTAAGTAGAAACTCCAAGCTTAATATGTAACTTGTGCACTGAATTTGAACCAGAGAGAAAAATTGTATTAAAACTAGTTTTGGAATTGAAAAATGTATGATTGTATGTAGAATGACTATGTTGATTACAAATGGAATGGCATTTTATAGAGTAATGGGTGCCAAACCCAAAATATAGAATGATCTTTGCAAGAACATGGAGAGTATTAAGTCTGCAAACGGAGTCAAGTTATAAAATCAGTTCACTATGGGACCTCTCGATCAAACCACTCATTTTTGTAGCAACGTATGATGAAATTGTTGTGTTATATTGATGTTGTAGGCTTAGGCTATGATAGAGATGAAGAAAGGTGTCCATGAAATGAAATCTAAGTTACATTTGTTTGACTGTTTATCCACATAGAGAAAAACAATGTGGATAAACTACATTCACAAGATTACGTGCTTTTTGGTTTTAAATTTTTGGAATGGTGCTAAAATTTATGAGTTTAAATATATTAGGGAGGTTCCATGGTTACCTTCCTAATGAGAAATTAATATTTAATAATACCAAAAGACAACTATAAGTTAACGTGTTGGTTAGGTTGAAAATATTGAACCTCAGTAATTTTACTATCAAATGATGAGTTACATGTTTTCTAGTTAAAAACATAACTAAGGAAATTAAGATACTTTTAAATATCCCTAGAAGGGATAGCGGGATGTGAAAGACAATTCATTTATAAGACTAAACACCTTAAAGTTGTCTTTCAAATTTAATGTGGTTGTTGATGAGGGCATAGGTAATTAATGATGTAAATTACTTTATGGTTTGCTAACAAATGAATCATTTTAGTAAGAAAATGTTACAGTTACACATTGTTGAGGAAATAAAACCTTATGAGGACATTATGTATAAGTAAATAGGCATGCATAGAATGGAACCCGAGGGATTCCAGTTAAGTAAGGTAATACCTTAACTTAGTGATGTAGTGTTACCACTGCACATACCCACAGTTTGCATTACAATGCATAAATACATATGTCACAGGTATTATACTCACAAAGGAGTCAAATCTTCAACAATACATGGTTAAGGCCCTTTTACCAATAGTAATCACCCCACTGAAACCTCCTATCGGGAGTTAAATCAATCCTCAAGCCTTCATTTTCCCATTTATTAAAGTCTTCCATTATATCCTTCTTATCGGGACCCTATCACACCGTAGAAACCATTGTTAACCTTTATTAACCCTGAAATCACACATATATAACCTTTCCCTTTCAAAACCTTGGTTCATATATCTTATATTGCATGAAATTTTCTATCGGCGCTATTTTCCTTCTAAACCCTTTTATAAAGGAATTATGTGCATAACACACCTTTTCTGCCTTTCATACAACTCCTGAATAGATCTCGAGACACCACCTTTATTGATCATCACAATCAGCTCCTTTGCGTGCACACCACACACACACACACACACATATATATATATAGATATATAGATATACATATACATATACATATACATATACATATACATATACATATATATAGCATCACCTCTCCAACTCCGATATGCGTCTATTAGAATCCTTAACGTCACTTTTGCAAAAAGAGACTCGGCCATGTACTTTATATAATACAAAGGAATTACATTAAAACTCCACTCTGACACCGATAAGTGGATCTTAAAAACATTACAACCATGACTATAGTTATCATTGGGTTTGTCTCGTTTGAGCCTTTCCACTTTAACTTCCAATATTTGCCTCCTTCGATTGTCGATTTAATTGATCAAAAAACAGAATGACGACCCTCTGTCATCGATATTCCTCCTTTAAGTCTGACGGTTGCTATTTAATTTGGGCAGATTATGAGCACGAGATTTAACCACCTGATACATGGTTTTCTCCCACATCCTTGTGCTACATGTCCTCTGATTAATGGAATCGGAGCCAAGCGGAAGAATACCGCTTATGGTTTCTTTGCTACCCGAAATCCACTTTCTTACATAAACCCCTACTTCCTTCATTAAGCTTCGCTGATTCAATCTTGCCTCGTGGACGCAATAAGGTATAGGATCATGTCTATAAACTTTTAGGTTTGGATTTCAAATCCGACTATGTTTTGCTGTCATTTTCAATATAAGTCGAGATTTCTACTTTCCGCTAAAAACTATATAAAAAACTTCACTAATGTGATATTCCTCTTACTCCTCAGCAACATCATCTGGACCGTTGATCATCCAGATCCAACTACTACTGAGTGTTGATACTTCCCTTCTCTCTCCTTCTTTTTACTTAGTTTTTTATGCTAAATATTAAGATATTCCATTGTTTAGCTCCTCTTTCAAGGTTCAATTCCTTCACTGTTTTTGTTGCCACTCCCTCCTGAGCTTAATTTCTGTAACTTTTATCACTAGCTATGGACATTACTATGTACTTCTCCATGGCTCTACTTGCAACCTCTGTTACAAAATCTATGATTTCACATAGTGATCAAGAATAAAGCACTTGATTCACACACTTCCACAATCAGAATCAAATTCCTCTATATATAAAAATATAAATATTTGATTACATTCGAGACTTACCTATCTCACATAGGCCTATTCTTCAATATTGTGGCCTATCCCTCTGACTCTGCCTATAGGCTTACATATAAACCAGTGAGATCTATTGAACTCATCCTGTTTCGACTTCTAAATCTATTGAACCAACTCCTAGATGTACTCTATCCTCTATGTCCACTTCTAACTCATTAAATTCCTAAAATGTCTCTCTTGTTCCTCGAATCATGAATTACTTTAAGAGTTGGATTCGACTTCTAACTCTTTGTCATTACTAGCCACTCATGTCCTCCTTATTCGAGAGCATTTAAAAGATATCGCACACATCTAATTTGGTTCCTATTTTAATCACTCAAAGCCTAGTATTACATCAATTTATCACTTAGGAATCCAACTTCCTAAAGATACATGACCCTCTATGTCTACCTAATTACAACAATTTTATCTTGGCTTGAATGCTCCTACATAAGATTCCAAAAGTGGAAAATATTCATGATCTCTTGATCTTTGTCTTCCTGGATCCCACACTTTGTTTTGTAACTACCCAAATTTCTTGTTCCTTTGCTGTTGTTGCACTTCTGTTGTCTATTGCTCCCTCTTCTTCTTCTTGTCAATCAAGTTCATACTCTAATTGATCTTGCTTCATGTTGCTACCATTTTTCTCCATTTGGATTGCTTCACCATCAGTTGCCACATCTCCTCAATCTCTCTCCCTAGTACATCCTTGGATTGGTTCATGTTCTACTTCATATTTCTGCCTCCTTCTTTTTGTTTCAGGTTGTTGTTGTTGTCTACTAATTCTTTCAACTGTTGTTGGTTACTTTCTCTTTGTCGTTTTTGGGTTACTTTTTCTTCTTCTTTTGCTCTTGTTCGAACTTTGGCTTTGGTTACTCCAACTTTTTTTTTTACTCCTTTGCTGACTACCTCCCTATCATCCTTACCCTCTTTCATGATATTTTGGGTCTGCATTGAATCATGATTGTCCAACATTCTTTCTAACAGTTTAGCATCTCTGTTCCATCGATTGAATTCATCCAAAGAATTTTCTTCTCTCACCTTTATTTGGCTGCTCATTTGTGCCAAATCTCCTTTAGTATCTGCAACTAAACCTGCATTCACAAAACACTTGTTAAAATAAAAAACACAAGGCTTCAATTCCTTATCATCGTTTGGCAACAATTTAGTTTGTTGCTCTATTTCTTTCCCCTCTTTCAGCACATCAGTATGTTGATTTGAATTCTCAAAAGAACTCATGAGACTGTCAACTAGTCTATCTTCCACATCATCTGCTCTAATGTCATCTTTCTGCTCTTGTCCATTGTAGCGAACTCTTTCCTTTTCAATGTTAATATGCTAAACTCTCATTATCATCTCCTTTCTCTTATTATTGTCATTCATGACAAGTTTCTTGTCATCTTTTTTCAACAATCTCTCTTGAACATCTATTCTTTGTTTTTCCAATTCCCTTCTTTGAAAATCTAATTTTCTATATAACTCAATAGTTTCAATTGGAGTAGATTTTGGAAATTTCACGCAATTTTCCATACCTTCCTTTATTATTGATAAATCATCAAATGTCCTTTCTCCCTTTGCTAAGTCTTTTGCATAGACTTTCTCCTTCTCAACAGCTTTCCATAGATGTCCTTCTCGTTTTCTAACTGTTTGAACAGCTTCCATGGCTATTTCCATTGTACTTATCATCATGGTGACTTGACGGTCCTTTACTATGTTTTCAACTGACATAGTCTCTTCTTCTTTAATACGTTTTGTCTTGCTGCCCCTCTGTAACTCTTCTCCCAGAGTTATCCTTGTCTCACCATCTACATTAACATTCTCTTGTATTTGGTTGTCAACAATAATATTATTCAAACCCATTTGATTGCTTTTCTGAGACAATATTCCTTCATTATTCATCAGAATAAAATCTTGATTCTTCATCTCTATGATAGCTTCTTTAGATTGATCCATGGAATTTTTCTTTTGTATGCAGTCAAATTCTTCTTCTTTTGAGAAGTTTTCTTTCTCACCTTCTACTTCTAGATCTTCATCTCCTCTGAAGATATCTTGGAAAGGCTATTTTTTTCCTCCAGTACCTGCTATTATACACAAACTATCAGTTTTAAGAACATAAGACCTTGTGGTCTCACTTAATGCTTCAATCATCATGTCTCCTTACTGTTCCAAGTTCTCTTTATGACTCAAAAATGCTTTGATGATATCCTCTTCAATCTCCTAAAACCCTTCACCTGGTTGCTTGCTATCTTTCCCCAAATGCATATGAGACATATCTATCTCATCTTCTTCCAGAAAAAAATTTAGATTCTACTTGTCTTCTTTATCCTTTATGAAAATATCAGAAAATTGTCCTTCTTTACATGTTTCACCTGCAAACATACACAAATTTTCAGATTTAAAATCATTAGACCTTTTGGTCTCACTTGAAGTTTCAGTCTTCAAGTCTGCATCTTCACTCTATCCCAGAATTTCTCCCTGTTCTGGTTCACAAATGCACTCTTCCATTTCTAACTCAACTTCATTGAGTTTTTCCATTAACCATCCTAATTGCTTTTGCTATACCCTTCTCTACATCTCATGCCACTTCACTGGCTTCTTCCTCAAGAGCCAACCTAGTCTCTTGTCTTCTTCAAGTGTCCTCCTTAATGCATCAAGTTGTTCTTTTAACTCTGCAGCCTATTTGTCAATTTCCTCTTGGCTAATCCTCTTACAATTTGCCTTCGCATCCTCTTTATTCATCTTTCTTCTGTTGTAGCTTCTCTCTGAACCTCTACTATGACTATCAGTAGCCATCTTCTTCTCCTCTTTCTTCATGAGCTCCTTACTCATCTGCAACAAGCCTCTACAACAGCTAGTCCTCCTCACGGAAATATTACCTCACTAAGCTCTCCTCACTCAGTCTTTTGGTAAGCACGGGTCCTCTATTTGGAACCTTCTCTTGAGAAACACCTTTGCTCCTTCTAATCTTCTACAATCTTTCACTCTCTCTTGAGAACACTTCATCTATCCTTTCTATGTCCAACCTCTTGTTGGATTCTTCAGGTTCACTGCCACTTCTCCATCAGATTATTTTCCTTACTTTGTCTTCAAGAGCACATCTGGTTCTCCTCTCACATCTTCTCTTGCTGTCACCTATACATTAGTATAAAAGCACACATTCTCAATTTAAAATAGAACATATTACTTCACCTTTAAGATCTCAGCATGATCATGTTTCACCATTCCACCTATACTTCGAATGCATTTCCTCTGTCTCTTGCATTTGCAAGTTATACTACACATCACCTCTATGTACTTATTGTCTGTCAAGTTAGAACGTTGATCCTTCCTCTTGCCTACATAAACACCTTAGCACATAACTCTGTTCTCAATTCTTTCAAAGAAATGTTCACACAGAGCTTCTATATTCATCTTTGATACCACTAATGATGTAGGGTTACCCCTCCACATACCCATAATATGCATAACAATGCATAAATACATATGTCCCAGGTATTTGACTTACAAAGGAGTCAAACATTCAATCATATATGGTTAAGGCCCTTTTAATAACAGTTTCTTTTATATCGGAACCAATTACCCCACTTAAACCTCCTATTGGGGGTTAAATCAATCCCCAAGACTTCATTTTCCCATTTATTAAATTCTTACATTATATCCTTCTTATCGAGACTCTATCACCCCGCAGAAGCCTTCGTTAACCTTTATTGACCCTTAAACCACACATATACAACCTTTCGCTTTGAAAACCTTGGTTCATATATTTTATATCGCATGAAATTTTCTGTCGGTGCTATTTTCCTTCTAAACAACTTTATAAAGGAATTATGTGCATAACACACCTTTTTCTGCCTTTCATACAACTACTACATAGATCGAAATACACCACCTATATTGTTGATCGCAATTGGCTCCTTGGCATGCACACCACATATATATATGTACCACATATATATATGTATATATACATATATATGTATATATATGTTATATATGTATATATATATGTATATATGTATATATATATGTATATATGTATATGTATATGTATATGTATATGTATATGTATATATTATATATATATATATTATAGTATTATTATATTATATATAATATATATATATTATATATATCCTTGACCCGATATGTGACTATCAAAGTCCTTAACACCACTTTTGCATTAAGAGACTCGGCCATGCACTTTATATAATACAAAGGAATTACATTAAAACTCCGCTTCGACACCCATAAGAAGATCTCAAAAGCATTACAACTGTGACTATAGTTATCGTTGGGTCTGCCTCCTTTGAGCATTTCCACTTTAACTTCTGATATTCACCTTCTCCAATTTTCGATTTACCCGATCAACAAAACACAATGACGACCCTCTGCCATCGATCTTCCTCCTTTAAAACAGATAGTTGCTATTTAATTTGGGTAGATGATGAGCATGGCATTTAACCACTCGATACATGGTTTTCTCCGACATCCTTATGCTACGTGTCCTCTGATTAATGGAATTAGAGCCAAGTGGAAGAATACCGCTTATGGTTTCTTCGCCTCTCGAAATCCACTCTCTTACATAAACCCCACCTTCCTTCTCTAAAATTTGACGATGCAATCTTTCCTCATGGACCCGATAAGGTATAGGTTCCCATCTATAAACTTTTAGGCCCGATTTTAAAATCCAAATATGTTTTGCAGTTGTTTTCATTGTAAGTCGGGATTCCCTCTTCCAACCCAAAACTATATGAAAATCTCCATTGATGCGATATTCCACTTGCTCCTCATTGACATCATCTGGACCGTTAATCCTCCAGATCCAACTACTATTGAGCGCTGATACTTCCCTTCTCACTCCTCCTTTTTACTTAGTTTTTACGCTAAGTCTTTAGAACTTCCATGGTTTAGCTCCTCTTCAAAGGTTCAATTCCTTCACCATTTTTGCTGCAACTCCCACTTGAGCTTAACTTCTGTGACTTTTATCACTGACTATGGACTTTACTTGATCTTTTGAATGGATTCAAAGATCCATGACAAATGTCTTGGCTCGTTCCTATCCTCTATACTCCGCCATGACTCTGCCTACAACCTTTGTTACAGAACCTATGAGTTCACATAGTAGTCAATCATAAAGCACTTGATTCAGACATTTGCACACTCAGAATCAAATTTCTCTATATATAAACATATGCATAGTTGATTACATTCGAGTCTTCTTTGTCTCGCATAAGCCTATTCTTCAATATCGTGGCCTCTCCCTCTGACTCCGCTCGTAGGCTTACATATATACCAGTGAGTTCTGATGAACTCATCCTGATTCGACTCCTGCATCTATTGAACCAACTCCTAGATGTAATTTATCCTCTATGTCCACTTCTAACTCATTAAATTCCTAAAATCTCTCTCTTGTTCCTCGAATCATGAACTACTTTAAGAGTTGGATTTGACTTCTAACTCTTTGTCATTACTAGCCACTCATGTCTCCCTTCTTCGAGAGCATTTACAAGATATCTCACATATCTAATTTGATTCCTATTTTAATCGCTCAAAGCCTAATATTGCATCAATTTATCACCTAGGAATTTAACCTCCTAAAAATACATGACCCCCTATGTCTACTTACTTACAATGATTTTCTCTTGGGTTGAATGCTCTTGCATCACTTAGATATGGAAGAGACATAAAGTACATATCAATGTGTGGAAAGAAATTATCTGTGTTGATGCATGTGTTGTCTACATTAGAAATTAGTAGAGGAATATATTATGTGATTTAGAGGAAGTAATGGTTTATGAGTTTAGTTTAGAGGAATGCTTGAGACCTCTTTTTTGAAACTTGATCACTACTATGTTTAGTATGGAACATAGTATGGTTCTAACAGATAGCTAGATAAATATTTATACATTAAATCAATATGTATAATGATTTCGTAAATAATAAAAGCCAATTCTAGTTTATCTTAGTAGAATGATTTTCATGTAAATCTCCAAATTGGTCATATTTGAGGATGTGCTTTGTAGTTTCGGAAGTAAAGGTAAAATACATAAATGCATGATACCAACTAGAGGAAAACTTGGGTGAAATTGGTAGTAAGAATGATGAAGATAAATTAGAAATTTTTTAACCTCTAGCACAAACCATAACATGTATTTGTTGAGGAACCACGTGGAAAACTATATTAGGTAAGAGATTTAAATAACGATTGGTGAACAAAAAAATCTCACCTAATACATGAAAGGGGGATTAAATAATGGAGGAAGTCCATGGTTGTATTTGGACTTAATTGTTATATACGATACATATGCCTTGTCATGGATAGTTTTACATGTTGTTACCATAGTGTGGTTAAGTATTCATTAAGATAAACATGTTGAAGAGGAACATGCTTAATATCCCTCCATATTAATGAGTTATATGAATTTACTATGCAAGCACATGCGTGTGTAGCATTATAGACTTGTAAGAATAATGCATTTATAAAATGGTCAATGGAGGGATGGTCTTGATATTAGGCATATGTGTAAGAAAGAGTCTTGAGTCAATCAATCTATCTATGCATATGATGTTATGTGCCAATAGTAAATAAGAAAAGTATGCTTCACTATGTGAAAAGTCAGATTGTACTATAAAAATAATTGATTAATGGTATAATTGCTATAAAAGTATTATACCAAAGTAAAGGATGATGAGAGAATGTTATAGTGTAAAGACTATATAACTGTACAAATTGTGGTCAAGTTAATCCTTTGATTAATGCATCTACTTACAATGTGACTTGTTCTTCGGTTGGAAGAAAGTATGGTTAAAGGGGAAATTTAACTTAAATTGATATCCAGGACATGTGCATCTTTTGAAGGATATGTATAGTTTCCTTGAGTGAAAACCATAGTAGTTGGTCAAGTAGCACAAATGGTATGGATCCCTGGGTCAATTAAATGATATTTAACAATTTATTTTAGATTCATATCGTAAATTGTGGTACATGACATCTGGGATTGATTTATACATGACATAAAAGAAAATAAAAGGAATTAATAGATGAACCATGAACGTGAATGTTGGTATGATACTAACATGATGGAAAAATATGTGGAAGGTCTATGTCATGCAAGTGATACCATGAGGATGGTATTATAGGTTGTACCACAACTAGACTATGTACAAAAGTACATGGGACCGTATGAATACATATGCTACAAGTTTGTAAAATGAAATGCATATTGGTGTGTATAACATACCTTGTGTGCAAGGTATGCCATAGTCATTGGATGGATTTCTAGCCATGTAAACAACCTGCAGATTACCCAGAAGAAGGAAAGTAAGTTTGGTATAAGTAACTATGGTTAATGGCAGTTTGGCATACATACAATTTCAATAAATATATGTAGATCAAATGTGAAATAATATGTTATAACTTTGCAAACATATTAATGTGGAAAATATGCTAACTGATGTATTACATGTAGAGAGACTGCAAGAAGCAGGTGTTCGACAAGAATGCAAAGGCTTGAAAGAATGCAAGGAGAGGACATGCATTCTTAAGATAAAATAAATGATAAGCAATAACTAGTTTAATAATAAAAGATTATGATATTTATCATAATTAAACTTTGCATCGAAAAATTCTCACAAATGGTTTGAAAAATGTGTGACAGGTAGCTATGGAAGGAGAGGTGTTGGGAGCACTCCTTGAGACTAATGTAGCTATGGAAGGATAGATGTTGGGAGCACTCCTTGTGGCAGATGTACATCGACAAATTTGCATCAGATGGCAGAGCCATGAAAGCTACTGATTTAGAAACCAGCTACGTGTGAAAGAGGATATGATGCAATGATACACTGAGGACGGTGTAAAATTTAAGGGGGGGACTATGTAACACCCCTCCCTTGTGTAGTAAATTATTGTAAACCTAAGCTAAGTTAAAGCTAGGTTTATCCTCCCTGGTGTGTTAAATGTTGTAAACCTAAGCTGAGGAAAGCTAGGTTTGATACCCTCCTTTAAGGGTTAAACCATTCTACACCTAAGTTGAGGAAAGCTAGGTGATATGTAATATGAAAAGAAAATGTATTGTGAATTAAATTAATAAAATAAATCACTTTGAGGGTGGAGCAGAAAGAGAGGGGATGCTTTCCAAATCCCATGAGGAATGGGATATAGATGAATCTTTCATAATAAGCTTCTAAATGTGATTCTAGATATGATTGAAAGGATTGGATATCCATTATATGGATGGGAGATAAATATCCATCAGACATAAAAGATTTGCGAGAGATAAAGGCAAGATTTTATGTGGAAAAGCATCCTGAGAGACAAAGACGAGTTTTCCAGATAAGACCTAGGAAAATGGAAAAATCCATAAAGAGGGACGGCACCAATGGTACTAAATCATGAAAGAGGGTATTAAATACCCAGTGCATCAACCAATTGAGGGCAATTGATACTTGGTAAGATCTTCAGCTCGGGGGGAATCAGAGGTGATTCGTGGCTAGGTGGTGGTCCTCCCTCCAAGTGAGGTTTTAGTTGGTGTTAGAAGCATTAGAAATTTGTATGATGATTCTACTCCTTCTGTACTATAGTTTCAGTTTGTCTATGAAAATATTTAAGTTTCATCGCTATGAATGAATGAAATAAATGAGATTCTTATGATTAGATTACTAGCGTTTTCCTTCATTCTGATCTAAGCCACTTACATGAAATATGTTTTATCTAAATTCCTACTTTATTATGGAGATAATGGTCTTCATTATGCATGTTGCCTTCTAGTGTGAAGTTAGCAGTATAAGTGTATGAAATGAAGTGAGTTACAGTACTTGTATCCATGATCTATCTGATTCATGACAAAATTTGCATGCACCAATTATGCGTAGTTTACTTGTGTTAATGATTTTTATGATAATGTATTATACTTGTAAATCCTTTTATATCCAAGAGCAAAGTTCATAGTCGAAGCATAATATGTGGTTATAAATACTAATGGTGTTTATGAGAAGATCACATATGAATATGTGAGATATATATGAAATCTACATCTTACATTTAAATAAGAAATATAGTCTACCTATAATGTTATGTGATAAATTAAATACTTATGCACGGAAAAAATTCTAGAATTAATGCTTAATACTCCTCAGTGTATGGCAAATTATTCAAGTTATTTGTGCTACATGTCTAAGACTGCCTCCTTTTAGGCTAGCCCAGCTAGATACTCAAGTGAGTTAAGGTTTGGTCAGTAGCATACATACCATGTGCAAAGGACTATGATCAGGAAACACATCCATACTAATTACAATAAACTTGAATTAATGTCCATTAATGTTGGTGGGGATTAAACCATGAGTTTCATAAAACACATGCTATGATTAGTTTTAACGGTTGATCATGTATAGTAGACATACTAATGAATCTAATGTTCCATATAATAGAACTAGTAAAACAATTAGAAAGAAATTTATACATTGGCCTAATGGTAATATGGCTAAGGAAATTTTAGAGGCAAGGAGGGGTAAAGCTTTAACTCTGAATGAACCCAAAACTGTAAAATTTATGGGTGATAGAGGCTAAATTCTTGGCTAAGCTAAAGAGGTTCGTTATAAAAGGTCTTTGGCACTTGGAGGTCAAAACGTGGGTCTGTTGGGGTTGGCTTCGTCAGGTCCTAGACAGACTTACCACCCTCTTGTGTATGGAACTAGTATGTGTGTCTGAGTGATCAGACTATTTTCTATGGTTATGCGGCGACCTTTTGGAACTGGCCCTCATGATATCCTGACTGTAGGTTTGTCGAGTGTTTAGTTAAATTTAAAATAGGTAAAATGGTGCATTTGACCCCTGCTGCTTGCTCGTCAGGAAATGATGACCGAGGTAAGAATAGGAAGAAAGAAATAAAATGTGGTAGAGGCTCCCCCTCTATTATGCCTCCGATAAAAATGTCTAGAAGCTCAAACGTACAAGTCATACAAGAAGTAGTGCAAGATTACACAATTGGTACTCCAACCCAAGTGCATTAGTTGATCGTGTCTTGGGAGCTAGAGCTTAACCAATGCACATATAGTGAAATGCAGGTGACAAATTGACATCTCTTAGCTCCTCATCTTGGGCATACACGTGGTCATACCAATCTATACAAGAAGACAATTATTTTGTATTAGCTCATTTATAATTTGATGGCTAAAGCCATTATCACTGTGTCAACCAACATAGCTAAGTCAAACCCTGGCCTCCAGGATATCCAAAATGAATTGCAATTGATTAAATTCTAGATCTAGTAGAAAAATATTCACTTGGGTCATATTGAGAAGCAACTCCGGTGTGTCTTTCAATTAGACTTACTTGGTTCCAATGCTAAGGACCCTGCTCCAGTGGAGTCCTATGAAGATGAATAGTGTTTAGGATGTCTCGTGACTTTTTTTTATCTATATATATGTTGTAAATTTCAAATAGTAGGTACTATTTTATTTATTTCGTTGTGGATGCACCTTGGTAATTAGACACCCAGTCCTATAAGGCCATGCTTGATAGACTTAAACATATGAGATTTTGGATGGCTTATAATGTAATTTTAGATGACTTATAATGTTTTTAGGTGACCAACATATCTGGATCCCAATGGGTAGGTTGAGGCCACCGAACTACGATCTATAATTGTAACCTGCCTTGATTATGAAAGAAAGAAGAGGTCATAAAAAACTTACATAAACAATTTTAGATATATATTGAAATTTATCAATATAAAATTAAATTAAAATAATTATAAAACATATAGAATATATATTATTATGGATTTTAGTAAAATTAAAGAAAAAATATTTTTATAACATAAACAATTATATTTATTACAGTAAGGAACTCATTATGTAAGAGTGTGAGGGTGATGTGTGTTCGATTTTAAATTGTGTTGCATTCCCTTTTAATATATATATATATGTAAATAAAATTACATTTTCTACTATAATAAAAGCTTAAATACTTAAACGAATATACATTATTTTTTTTTGTTAGTTTTAATTAAAAATGTTATAAAAGGTCAATAATATGATGTTTTTTGGTTCACTGTTAGTATTATAACCTTTAAAAAAATGGTTGTAAAAAAGAAATCGCTTTCACACAATAAATAAAATATCTTAATGTGTAGGTTAAACAATAGAATTTTATATAAATTTTGTGTAATGTAATGTATATTTAAGTTTGTATACTATTTAAATATCTATCTTATGTAATATATTTCAATACCATAAAGTGTTGGTTTAATGTTGACCATAATAAGATATTGTATTTCAATATTTAAATGGAAGATATAATTTGAAGTACAAACTATCTTGGTTATGTTTTCAATATAAAATTAATATGTGGTGCTTAAAAAATATTATTAACAGCATAAAATTCAATATAAGTCATTTAAAAAATTGAAATATTTGAATTGCAATCTTAATAATATTGATATATATTTAATAATAAATTAATAATAAAAACTATTTTAAAGTGAACAAGTTTAAACATAAATAAAATATTTGAATGTCAACTACATAAGTATTATAATCGGTTGAAAAATAAACATTTCAAGTCTTATTATTTTACGTTATGCTCCTATTTTAATTGTATTTTTATGGTAAATCCAACATTACATTTTAACTTTATTTTAATATATTTCTACTTTAAATTCAACTAAAATTTGTTAAAATTGAAAATTTGAACGGTATGATTTACAAAATACAAATATAAAGAAAATTTTCAATCATTTAAATCCATTTACGCATTCATAAACATAATGTAAACAAACACATTTCTAATATATTATATATATATAAACTAACATACATATGAAAGTGTCCATATATAAAACAAATTCAAATTATAAATTTTATAAAAAAATTACACCTCAAAAAGTTATATCCACTTTATAAATATATATATATTATATTATATATATATATATTATATATATATATATACTATATATATTATATATATATATATTATATATATATAACAATTATATCCACTTTATATATATAACAATAAAATTACACATATAAGGTGTCCATATATAAAATCAAAATTTCAATTATAAAATTTTATAAAAAATTTACACCTCAAAAAATTATATCCACTTTTTATATTATATATATTATATATATATATATATATTATATATATTATATATATATAAACCTTTTAATAATTTAATTTGCATTTACTTAATTGTTTATGCTCTATTTAAAAGTACATGATACGCCCTTTAAGAAGCCCGTTTTTTTTTAATTCGCCTTTTTTTTTAAATTATATCCACCTTTTTCTATATATATAATATATATCTAAACTTTTTAATAATTTAATTTGCATTCACTTAATTATTTATACTGTATTGAGTTCTTTGTAGTTGAAATCTTAATCGTTTCCTCACACTCATATGTAACTGAAAAATATTTGGGTCTATAGGAATGATTGTGAATAAGGAGTTCTCATTTCCGAGGAAAATATCTTGTCTTACAACCATTGCATATAAATTGTTTTCTTTTGGATTCTTAATCTAACTTGATACTTAACTGAAAAATGGTGGGTTGATCTGAGAGTTCTGCAACTAGGGTTTTGACGACTCTCTGAGACGGCGTAGACAAGCACGACTCAACACCCATTGAAGGTCTGACCTCCTGGTCTTGACAGAGCACTGCAGGCATAACAACAAAGCATATGGATCCCCTGCATGGGGGGCGCCTCAAAGCCCTCCCCCTTGTCGAACACCTCGCCGCCAGGGAAAACAGGGTCTATAGTTTTTGGTTCGATCCATGCAAAGGCGGATAACAATGAGAAGCCACAACAGCATACGCGCAATGCACCTGCCAGTCAGTCAGGCAAGCACAGTGAAATACTAAAAGGAAAAGACAAGACCAAGGTCACCTCGAACACATGCAAACAAATAGCAGTTGAAAGACCCAAGTTAGAACTGCCCGATCAAAAGATCAATGAACGAATCCAATATATGACGGACCATGCACTCGTAGGAAAATTTATAGGCTTCTGGCCGACAGAAAAAGCCTTGTATGGCTGGATCGCTACTAAATGGAAAGCCAAGGGCCATATAACATTGCAGCTAGGACCAAAGGGATTCTTTACTGTGATATTATTGTGCCTAGAAGACAAGTTCAGAATCATGGATGAGGGCCATACTTTTTCAACTCAGCAGGATTGTATCTAAGGGATTGGGTAGCACGATTTAACCCAGATAAGGAAGACCTCACCTGGGCTCCAATGTGGATCAGAATGTATTCACTTCGAAAGGAATATTGGGATGAAGGGTTGCTCAAAGACATTGCAAATCGACAAAGGGAATACATAAAAGCAGATGAAGAAACGAAGCTCTGAAGATACACATCATATGCCAACATTTGTGTCTTCATGCCCCTGGATAAAGCCTTACCAAACTCGGTAAGTCTCTCTCATGATGGTTATGAATGGATTGAACCCTTGGATTATGAACATGTACCTTTTCGCTGCCGCAAATGTCATGCTCACGGGCATCTCTTTAGGGATTGCCTACTAAATGCCAAAGCCTCTATCTCCGATCCCCCTGATCTACCTACCCAAGATGGTTTTACCAAGGCCCCTAGGCGCAATCAAGTGCACAAAAAACCTTCCACCGGTAAAAAACACCAATAAGATACAACTTCTATCCCTTCCATGAGTAACAGCCTTGAAATTCTAGCACAAGCCATAGAAGAGCAACCCTTGAGCTCAAAGCACAGCTCCATGCCCCTCTCCTCCTCTGCACTCCTTCCCCCCCCCCTCGTTCCTCCCATGCATCTCTTTTCCCCAGGGATGACATCACAAACCCCAAAGAGAACCAAAAGGGAACTCCCATCTAAATCAAGCGGAACTCCCATAGCAAACCTGAAAAACCCTGAAGGAACATCCAAAGCCATGGAGATGGATGAGCCACACAATCAATCCTGGCAACTAGCGCTTATCTCAGAGGAAAGCAGTCAAGTGCAACATATGGATGAAGAACCAGAGAGCATAGATCTAAAAGTGCTAGACATTTTTGGATTGGAGCAAGCTTGTAGAAAGAAGGAGTATGAAAAAATCCAAGAGCATCAACTCAGTACTCTGGAAACTATATTATCCAGAGCATGTTAGTAACAATAATTGAGCATACAACCAGGAAGCCAATGGGATGGAAACCTCCTTCCAAAGGACTCCAAAAGAGGGGGAGAAAGACAGATCTCCAGAGAACTATAGTAGTAGGGAAAATCCTAGTCGACTCAGGAAGGTATGCTAAATTGACGAAGTACTATAGGCCCATTCCACACAGTGACCAATGAAGCTCACCTCATGGAATGTAAGAGGGCTCAATAGCCCTGGGAAACATAGAATGATTAAAAATATGATAAGGTAGGAACAACCCCAGATTTTCTTCCTGCAGGAAACAAAGTGCAACAGTAACACCCTGGGAAGCATCCTTTCAAAAGCATGGCCAGGATGTCACTCAGTGGCAGTGGATGCATCAGGCGCTTCTCGAGGCTTAGCGATTGCATGGAATACGCAAGCAATATTTCTGTCAAATTTCCACGCATCCCACAACATCATCCAGGCAACATTTCACATAATTTGCACCAACATACATGGTCACCTGACCAACATTTACTTTTCGCAGGACGCTCCCAATAAAATTGCTCTTCTAGACACCATAGCAACTCTCAACTACAACAGAGAGCATTCTCTATGGCTCATAGGTGGAGATTTTAATATGATTACCAAGTTAGGGGAAAATAAAGGAGGTCGGGCCAAGTTGGATCAGGAAACGAACCACTTCAAAGATTTTATCCACAACAACATGCTTATCGACATGCAAACTCCCAATGGCATGCACACTTGGAGCAATCGCAGGGCTGGGAGGTATCAAATTGCTTCAAAGCTTAACAGATTCCTCATCTCAAACATTTCAATACATCTCGGAGGCAACCTCTCAGCATCCATTCTCCCATACCCTGGTTCTCATCATTGGCCTATAGCGCACCAATGGTAGCGACTAGGCAACTCTACCAGACGTCCTTTCAGATTTGAGCCATGCTGGTTATCCCATCCCGCTTTCAAAGACTTCATTAGACAAACTTGGAATAACTTCTTAGCGCCAGCAAGATAAAAAATGTTCCAATTCCAACAGAAACTCAAATATCTAAAAACCCAAATCAAAAGATGGAATAAGGAGACTTTTGGCAATATCTTTAAAGCCCAACAAAACCTCAAAAAGGAAATGAGGGATCTCCAACAACAAATAATAACAGAGGGGTACAGGGAAGGAACTCTGGAACGGGAGAAGCACATACATAATCAAATGTAGGAGAGAAACAAGCAGGAAGAGATTCTCTGGAAGCAAAAATTGAGAATAAGATGGCTGAAAGAAGGCGAGAGAAACACAAAATTCTTCCACAGAACCACTATTCAAAGAAGAATGCACAAGGGGGGGAAAGAGTGGAGGACCATGCAGAGATCGAACAACAATTTATCAATTACTTTCAAGAAGTTCTACAAGAACCCCAAATTGACAGAAGGAATGCTATAGAAAAGATCACTCAACATGTGCCAAAAGTCATCACAGAAGACCACAACCAACTCCTTCTCTGACCTGTATTGCCTGAGGAGGTGGACTTAGCCATGAAACAGCTCAAGGAAGGAAAAGCACTGAGTTCGGACCGCTTCTCCACCACCTTCTTCCACTCATTCTGGGAGCTCATAAAAGGGGAAGTATGGCAAGTAGTAGAGGAATCTCTATCTCTTCACTGGCTCCTGCCTTCACTCGACTCAACTTTTATTGCTCTCATCCCCAAAGAAGACAACACTACCACTCCAGATAAATTTCGCCCAATTACACTCTGCAATGTCATCTACAAGGTCATCTCTAAAGTCATTGCAAACAGGCTGAAGCCACTGTTATCCCTGCTCATATCGCCGGAACGATCAGGGTATGTTGAAGGTCGACAAATAATGGACGACATTATCGTCACTCATGAAATCATACACTCCCTCAAGATCTCCAATCTCGCAGGTATGATTATCAAGATTGACCTCTCCAAAGCTTTTGATAAATTAAGTTGGACTTACATTCAAAAAATGCTACATGCTTTTGGTTTTTCACCAATGTGGGTGCGTTGGGTTCAAAGTTTAACCTCCTCCACTTTTTTCTCCCTCCTCATTAATGGCATCCCCTCTCGACCATTCAGCCCCTCCAGAGGTATGAGACAAGGGGACCGTCTATCTCCTTTCCTTTTTGTTCTGATGGTAGAAGGGCTAGGGAGACTCATCAAGCATGCCCTTCACTCCCAACTTCTGAAAGGAATCTCCATTCACAGTACCCCTACTACCACCCGCCAACAATTTGTGGATGACAACATGCTCTTTGAATACCCATCTGGTCAAGAAGCTACCATCTTTAAAGCCCTTCTGAAGGACTTCTCAGATGCCTCAGGCACAAGCATCAATAAAGCCAAATAGCAAATATTTTTCTTTCACATGCCTCCCATCATTCAACGTGCAATTGCCCGCATTCTTGGTTTCCCCATAGCCACCCCGCCCTCCAATTACCTTGGCGCCCCTCTCATTGACTCTACCATTAAGAATGCCTCATGACGCAGGCTCTTAGAGAAGCTTGAATCTCGTCTCTCCTCATGGACTTATAGAGCTCTGAACATAGCTAGTAGATTAGTCCTTATCAAAGCGGTGCTTTAGGCAATGCGCCTATATCTCTTCTCAATCCTGGCAGCACCTAAATGGGCGCTTAAAAGAATCAGAGATCTTCAGCGCAACTTTCTGTGGGGAACACATGGAACAAATTGTAAATGGGCCCTTGTTAAATGGACTACTGCTTGCAAACCCATGTAAAAAGGAGGCTTAGGTCTGAGCGACCCTAGTCACAACAATGAAATCATGGGTGCGAGAATCTGGTGGCAATGGCTTACAGCACCAAACAAGCTCGGGGGGGTCATCTGGACAACCAAATACGACAACCACAGATCAATGGAGGAGCTAATCAGATTCACCCCTGTTGAGAAAGGCTCATTGATGTCGAATGTCGCGAGTCAACACTTCTCACTAATCCAACAACACAGTTTTTGGGAGATCAGAAGTGGTAATATAGCTCATTTCTGGACGGACGCTTGGAATCAGCTTCCGAGGCTTGACAGCATTCTTAATCTTCAACCCAGCTATGATTGGGAGGAACAACAAAAGGAAACGGTCAAACAACAATGGTCACAGGAGATCAACCAAGGCTATAGAGAATGGAATCACCTTGACAGATTGATAAGAAATATCGACAACTAGACAAGAGAAAACCTGGAAAGAGAGCTCCAAAAACGAAGAATCAGATACACCGAAGGTAAAGATTTATTGAGATGGGGATATGCCCCAAGGGGCTCCTTCACCACGGAAGAAGCTTACAAAATCAAATGCCAAGATGATGTGCCTCAGGATCCCATCTGGGATAGGGTCTAGACTTCGGGCATTTGGTCCAAAGTCTCAATTTTTCTATGGCTCACTCGGCATCATAAAATTCTAACCTGGGACAATTTAAGAAAAAGGAACATACAGGGGCCCTCCATATTCCCCAACTGTCATTCTCAAGAGGAAACGATACAACATCTCCTGGACTCCTGTTCTCTGGCCAACAATCTGTGGGAGAAAACTACTTTCCGCTGTCAAAGAAATTGCCGAACATCTGAGGACATCATAAACTCCATACGCCTCTCGCACCAATGTCCCTACAAAAGCGCTATCCTTAACCATCTATGGAGAATCATACCTATCCTCCTCATATGGACTATATGGAAAGAAAGGAACAAGTGTATTTTCAAAGACCAAAAATCATCTGGGACAAGTTCGACAACAACCTGGAAGAAATTGTGTCGCTTAAAATGTGGCGTTCAGATGACTTTCCCATGCAGGCTAATGAGAAAACAATATGGGAAAATTGGAACCTCCAACTCCAGCAAGGAAGCCCCGATTGCAATCCTATCGGAAAAACAAGCATCAGCATGCATCTTTGGCTCCCCCCCCCCAAGACACAGATTTAACCCAAGGAACGCAGGCTTTGGCGGCAGTTTTAGAGATCATAAGGGCTCTCCTCTCTTAATCTATTTCAGCAACATAGATGGGACACAAATAACTCAGCTGAACTGGAGGGTCTCTCGCAAGGAATACTCTTAGCCCAACACCATGACTTCCAGCCTCTGGAGATCGAAGGAGACTCCCAACTCCTCATCAACATGGCCAATCAGATGCTCAATGGAGCTCATGCGAATAAAATCTCCACTAGCTAGAGACTTGAGGCTAGATTAGAAGCCATCGAAAATATTCTCAACACCAATAGAGCAATCATTTTCAACCATGTTAGGCGGGAAAGAAACAAGGTAGCGGATCTCCTTGCCAACCTGGGAGTAGAAAATGGGCACTCTCTCCTCACAGGGGCCCTAGATATAATTCAGAATCATGAACAGAAACAAGAATGCAACATTTTGGTCCAAAAGGATGCAAACTCCCCGGATGCAGGTGATTAAACTGGCAGTTAAGGAGATGGGAAAGGGGTGTGGCAAAGTTGAATGACACCTGCCAACCCCGCACCACTTGCATAAGGAAAGGACGCGTCTACTACAGAGGAAAGGGCGATCACATGACTCCACGCATTGGGAAGAAGGCATGCACAGTCGGAACATGGAACGGACCATCACCTCTGCATGCTTCAGGTCAAGCTGGGCTTCGGCCATTTAATGTAGAAGTAATGGCCGGGGACAACCGAGGAGAGGTGGTTGAGGTTAATTTCATGTATAGCCATGGACTCGATTGGAAGCTCCATATGCATCGTTGGTCAGGAGAAGGTGGGTTATGGGAGGCTGTTGGGATACGCTTGGCTTTTGAGTCGCACTCTCTTCCTACTCCAAATTTGCTCTTTTCTCAATTCTCAGAGTACTTGTACGCTCTCTCTACTCCTTATCCCATCATGGTGCGGCAACGTTTAATCAGCAAAAGGGGTGGCTCGAGGGGTGGCAGCTCTCGACAGCAGGTCAGGAGGCGAAGCACCTTGGGCTCTCCCTCCTCCTCTGCGGAAAATCCTCGCCATCCCAACACCAGAAGCGGATGAGGTAGAGCAGGCCTTCGCTCAGCTCCCTTCCCTCTACCCCAACATCCCACCCCCCATACCACGCTCTTCCACTTCCGCAGCACTCTCAATCAACCAGTTATCACTGCAACCATTTCCATCTCCTTCTCTGAGGAAACAGCTCAGAGCAACCAGGAGCCCTGCTCTGGAAGCAATATGCTTAAAGCGGAACCCAGTCAACACGGAGCCCAAGAGAATGAAAGCAAAGACAAGGAAATTGTGCATGGACAGTCCAAGCGGAAAGGGAAAGAGGCTATGCGGGAAAGGCATCAGGATTCAGTGCCTCAGTGTACCACGCCAGCCATGGAGATGAACAAGTTGAACGAGGAGGACAAGCAGCAGGTAGAACGAAAAGGAGAAGGTGAGCAATTTCAGCCATACAACCGTGAAGATTGGAGCTGCCCGATAGTGGAGGAACCTGCCACGGAGGAGTTCATCAACCAAATTACAAATGCGAGGAGGCACTTCTTCTAATCTCTCGTTCCACCTCTTTTTTTTCCATGTAGGCGCATCCAGTGGAATGAATTGCTGGTTGTATGTCGTTTTTTTAGCTCTTTTCAGAAAATTGAGGAAAATGTTCAATGATGTCCTATTTCTTTTTGTAATTCCTACACTATGAGACTGGTTTCCCCTATGTTGGGGAAGTCTTAGAACTAGCTCTTTGGCAAGCTGAAATAGGCTATTTTCACTTACAACAAGAACCACTGTGTAAATATCTTTTTTCTCTTAATAGATTAACCTTATTTAGCAAAAAAATATTTATACTGTATTTAAAAGCTACATGTTACCGCTATTTAAGAAGCCCTTTTTTTTTTAATTTGCCTTTTTTTTTTAATTCGATATGTGATAGGTTGGCATGCACGTTTCGCATATTATGAAGAGGTTGGAATTTTTTGTAATTTTTTATTGCCGATATTTTAAATTTAGATAAATGAAATATTCTGAAGAAAACTATTCCATCAATCAATACCTTAAATATTTAGAATTTTCGAACAATCAGTACCCTAAATATTACAATATTTAGAAAGTATAACCTCTCAGCAATTGTTGAATGCAGATGAAAGTGAAATTTCAATCCTTGTCATTTCTCTCTTCTCATAATCTCAGACAACAACGTAAGTTCTAATTTAAACTTAGTCAAACAGCTTAATAAATTGCGACACTTGTTGACCTTTGAAAACTCGTTTGTTGAAATTCGGGTGCTTTTGAAGAGGACCAAGAAATCTCCATGTCTCTGCGGTCGCTTAGTTCGAACAACCCAAATTGTAAGTGATGGCGCAAAGGCTGGCTATGTGATTACATTTTTGAAGTGTTGTTTCCAGCGATGGAAATGGCCGTATCTTCAAAATTGAACTCAGAGGCTTGATGTCCCTTACTCATCAGCTGGTTAGAGGCAGTTTCTATGCCTTCCACCTTATTTGGATTTTGAGGGACCATTACTTGAGAATTAGAAGGCAGTTCCACTAGATTTTTATGGCTTGAGGTGTTGCTATATTTGATCTTTCCCCACAGAACAGCATATAGTCCTAAGGCAATCAGAGCTCCCCCAACATGCTGTATTCAGTTGATAAGTACAGCTAGCGCATTGAACAATCCTATACGCAGAAACAATTAATCCCGATTTCAGTTTCGATTCACAACTAAACCTGCCCAAATATACGTTGTGAGAGGGAAAAAAAGATTCCAGAATTGCAACGATTATCATCATCAACGGAGTGAATGCTGTCGCAAATACAGGTCCCTTCACGCTCATGCACAACCCTTGCACGTAATATGCAATTGCTGACGCAACTCTCCCTGTACGGACAATATTAGTGGCTGTATTGTGTAATTTTAATGCACCTCATCCCAATCTCCAACTATTCAACTCAAACCGGATGAAGAAATCCATTTAAGGTAACTACTAGACTGGACTAAAGAAAAGAGACAATCGTATAGAGTAGACTGCAGTGAGAAGATTGGTGTCCCATCCCAACGCCCAGTGAGAAGGATCACGTACGAAAACTACGCTAAGAGCTGTTCTCTGTAATGTTCCCAAAAACCATATTAACGGTGGAAGTCTTAGTTGAGCAGAATATCTGTTCAGAACTCTAGTCTATGGGAGGTACTACACACTTAATACCTTCATTACTTGTATATGCTGATACTTAGTTAGAGCATTCAATGACATGCAAGGCTTCAACACTGGAATTTTCACCAAATTGGTGCCTTTCACTGTCCATGTATGCATGGGACTACATGTAAGACCCTTTCTACCTCAATTGCTCCTCCTTTCACTCTGCAATTGGCTAGTTCTCTCTGGAACTTGTCGTATGTGTCAAGTCCTCTCATTGATCACCACTATGGCGCATTACTTGGATCTTCACCAAGTGATGTGTATCAGTTGACTCTCATATAGTATGTCATGAGCATTGTCACCTATTTTTTGTTAATCAATAATTACTTTTGTTCTTTCATTTTTTTTTAGTGTTTTTGCTCTGCAAAGCTATGTTCAGACATTACTAGCTAGGCTCACTATGCAGGTTTTCTGACACATTTACATGGTATCAGAGCCCACAGATTCCTAGATAAAAGGCGCACCAATACTTTATTTTGCAAGTATTACAGCTTAGAGATCGCAAATCAAAGAAAAATGGAGTTTCCCAAAGCATCAATCCTAACACTATACAACTATCACGAATGGAAGGACCAAATGGCTCGATAGCTTCCTCAGAAAGGGTTGTATAGGATTACCATGGCTGCAGAAGTGGAACCCACTTTAGCTATAGAGAAATCCAAGTACCTCAACCACATGGATGGGGCCCATGGATCCATATGCATGTGCATCTCACTAGATTTGCAGTTTCATCTATTTGCATGCAATACTCCCAACGAGATTTGGAAAAAGGTTGAAGAACTTTACCAGAAATAGGATGAGATGAAAGGACATCTGTTCGAAGTGGAGCTGCTTTCATTGGATCCACAGAACTATGACAGAATTCAAGACTTCTTCACCAAACATAATGATCTATTGCTGCAACTCAAGGGTTGTGGAATTGACAAATCCAAAAAGGAGAGTCGCCAAGTTCTCTCTATTATTTCAAAGCTCAGACTAAAATACTCTGTCTTTTTGTCTACATTTCATTTAGTAAGGCTCGCAACAGGTAAATCCTACACTATGCCTTATCTCAAAGAGTACATGGAGTCCCTCAATTTTGAGCAAGATAAATTCATTGGCATGGGGAAAATCAAACCTCGAAAAGCACATGCATTTGTTGTGCATGATGGCAGCCACAATAAAAATCATAGATTTGATTCAAATCAGAAAAATCAGGAGCAAAAAGACAAGTGAAAAGCACATTCCCATCAAAAAAAGGAAGGGTACACCAAGCCCTTCAATGACTCCTCCGGCTCCACAAATGAGAAAGGGAAGAAATGAGACAAATGAACCTACTGTCACCAAGGATTCCATCGAGAATCCTCTTGCATGAAGAAACAAACTGATCAAATGGCAGAAGTCATTTAGAAACACAACCTTGGGGACCACATCCCTCAGGGTGCCAAGAAAAAAAACTGAGGATCTATCACATGGGAAAGGTAACATTTTCCATGCTTTAGTTGCAATTAACTCTCCCCCTAATGCATGGATTATAGATTCTAGTGCATCACATCAGATGGCTGCTACAAAGGAAATATATTCCTCTTTGCATTCATGCAGAGGACCTCCCATCCCCATGGGAGATGACTCACCTATTGAGGTCACCGGAAAAGGTAGAGTGGAACTTTTACATGGAAGCTATGAAGATGTGCTTCATGTTCCAAAAATTTCGGTAAACCTGCTTTTTTTTATCAAATCACTCATTCTGGAACCGAAAAGAGAGTGGAATTCACTCCAGATGCAATGAGCATATATGACCTACATAGCACATCCAAAATTGCAACCGGTGAGGTAAACATTGGAGCTAAATTGTATACATTTTCTGAATTTATTGAATCTGAATCCTCCTTATTGCTTACACATGCTGATGATAGTAGTAAGCTTTGGCACGAGAGGTTTGGTCACTTAAATTACAGGTATATGCAATAGGTAAGAAAGCATGAGATGGTGGAAGGCTTGCCAAATATCAGTTTCTCCAAAGGAGTTTGTGAAGGGTGTGTCATTTGCAATCATCCTAGAGAAAAGTTGGACACTGACAAGACTCACAGAGCATCCTCTCCTCTAGATCTAATCCATAGTGATCTCATGGTTCCTTTTCCTCATCCTTCCATCAACAAAGCAAGGTATGTGCTTACATTTATTGATGATTTCTCACGGTATACTTGGGTGTATCTTTTAAGGGCCAAATCTAAAGTTTTTGCACACTTTGAAAATTTCAAAGCAATAGTTGAGACACAGTAAGAGAGAAAGATCAAAGCCCGTCGTACAGACAATGGGGCGCAATATGTTAATGCAGCGGTTTAGAACCTTTGCGTTGAGTCCGGCATACAGTTGCAGCACATAGTTCCATACACTCCGCAGTAGAACGAAGTTACTGAGAGAAATAACCGATCTCTCAAAGTGATGGCTTCCTGCATGCTGCGTGCCAAGTCACTACCTCATAAGCTATGGGTTGAAGTGCTTAATTGTGCTAACCACATCCAAAAAAAATCTCCTCATAGAGCTATCAAGGATCAAACCCCCTTTGAGGCTTGAAGTGGCACTAAACCAGAGGTCACCCACATCCGTGTTTATGACTCCTAAGCATGGGAAAGAGGAAAGCTCTTGATCCACAAAGCATTGACTGCATATTTTTTGGATACCCTGACGGCGTGAAGGGATACCAACTCCTGATTTCCTTTACATACAAGCTCACCATTGAGCAAAGTGTCCAATTTGAGGAAAGTCTCTCGCATACACCTCAACTACCGCATGCAGACACATTTTATCTACCTCATGATCGAGCTAATGACTCAGTGCACTCAGATGTAGATACAAAGCATGTAGATGTCGAGGTAGAGCATGTAAATGTAGAGACAGAGTCTTTAGATACAAATCCAGTGCATGCATATGATGATCCACATCCAATCACCCAACAGTGAATCAACTTCCCCTGTCATAAATCAGAGAAGAAGGAGCTTAAGTGAGATATATGCACAAGACCACCCAACTGCTAAAAATATCCTTGTGGCAGATAATTCTGATCCACGGAGGACTAGCTTAGAGTTTATTGAGCCTCCTCTTGCCCTCACTGCCACTGAACCAACACCATCCTAACATTATCATTTGGTTTAGTCTTCTAATCTGTAGTCTTATGTTGAGGCTGCTAGGCATCCATCTTGGGAGTCCTCCATGGAGGAGAAGTACAACTCCCTCCTTGAGATCCAGACTTGGGATCTAGTCTCCCTTCCTTCAGGAAGGAAACTTGTCTGATGCAAATGGGTCTACAAGACAAAGAGTTCTACAAATGGGAAAATCACCAAATAGAAAGCTAGGCTAGTAGCCAAAGGCTTCCAGCAAGTGCATGGCATTGATTATGATGAGACCTTTGCTCCATCAGCAAAGATTGATTGCATACGCCTTGCACTTACCATTGTGGCTGCCGAGGCATGCAAAGTACATCAGATGGATGTGAAGAATGCATTTCTTCACGAAGACCTATCTGAGGAGATTAACATGGAGCATCCACATGGTTTCATTCAGGATTCATCTTTGATTTGCAGATTGAAGAAGTCTCTGTAAGGCCTTAAGCAGGCCCTGAGAGCTTGGTATGTGAAGATGGATTCTTTTCTCTTATCACAAAACTTTGAAAGATCTAAGCCTGATCCAGATGTTTACATGCTCAGGACACATTACTCTCTTCTTATCTTAGTTTTGTATGTGGATGATCTCCTGATCACTGACAACTCGGCTTTAGCCATTGCTGCAGTCAAGATGACCTCGCATGATATGTTCCTGATGATGAACATGTGTCCATTACGCTCCTTTCTTTGTCTTGAGATCAGTAAGGATGCCACAGGCATCAAACTCTCTCAGGCTAAGTATGCATTGGATCTCCTTGCGATATTTCACATGACTAACTGCAAGCCAGCACCGACTCATTTTATGTCTGGGGTCCACCTTGAGGATGGAGGTGACACTCCGTTAGTTGTTAATACTCCCTACTGACAGCTAGTGGGGAGCATATTGTACCTCACCCACTCCATACTAGATCTCCCATATGCAGTAGGGCAATTTCCTCCGATATGTGTAGGGCACCATCACCTTCGGGATTTACTATGGAGTAGGGACTGCATTGAATCTCCTTCGCTTCATAGATTCTGATTGGGCGGGTGACAAGATTGATCACAAGTCCACTTCCAGATATTCACTCAGTGTAGAGTCTGGCCCTATTTGTTGGTTGAGTAAGAAGAAGGCTGCTATTGCTCTCTCTTCAGCTGAGGCTGAGTGCAGAGGAGTAGTCAACATCACCATTCAGGCTCTGTGGCTGCAACACTTTATCACTGAGTTGGGCGTCCAGTTCCACCATCCCTCTATCATCTGGTGTGACAACCAGAGCACTCTCAAATTTTGCAGGGATCCAGTACAACAACATCAGACGAAGCACCTAGAGATCCATATGCACTACATCAGAGACTTAGTACATGATCGGGTCATTGCTTTGCAGTTCTGTCCTTCAGGATAATAGATTGTAGACGTCTTCACCAAGACATTAACTGAGCAGAAGTTTAACTCCCTGCGCAATGGTCTTGGAGTGATAGGCACAGTTGCTTAGAAATTGTCTTTTCTTCCTCTTTTTTTTTATTACATTGTATTTTTAGGGGGGTTCTCACGACGTTTTCTCTCTTTCCTCAATTCTAGTACAAGTTGCACTGTATTTTGGTGACCTTTGGCCTTAGTTGACAAGGCCCATTTTCTATTTTTCCCCATAATGTTGTTCAGGGGGGGTGTTGGAGGTACTACACACCTAGGACCTTCATTATTGGCACATGCAGACACTTAGTTAGAGCATTCATTGACATGCAAGGCTTCAACATTAGAATCTTCACCAGATTGGTGCCTTTGACTTTCCATCCATGCATGGGACTACATGCAAGATCCTTTTTGCATGATTTACTCCCTGATTTTCTCCTCCTTTCACTCCACAACTGGCTAGTTCTCTCCGGAACTTGTGGTAGGTGTCGAGTCATCTCATTGATCACCACTATGGTGCATTGCCTTGGGATCTTCACTCATTGATGCGTATTAGTTGAATCTCATGTAGTATATCATGAGCATTGTGACCTATTTTCTATTAATCAATAATCCCTTTTGTTTTTTCGATTTTTTTTAGTATTTTTTCTCTCGAAAGTTGTGTGTTCAACCTTTACTAGCTAGATTCATTTATGCATGTTTTCTAACACGTTTACATAGCATGCACATAAAAGTCCTCCGTTAAAACATGATTGATCACTTATATGTATTTGGGTAGACAAGCATCTCAAATTACAATGATCACCTGCATGGTAAATAAGGTTGACCAAGCAAGCGTTAAAATAAGATATTTAGTCCTGCATGAGGAGCTAGCTAAAAATAAAGAGCTAGTTAACTGAGTGATTGCATGATTAAGTGTTTGAGTGTTGAGTCAAGTTGAGTTAAGTGACAAACGAATTTGAGTGTGTGATTTCATGTCAAGATATTTTAGGTAGTTAGCTAGTCGAAAAAGTAAATACCATTCACCAGGTTCATTGTAATCATCATGTTTTGTGTGATCAATAGAAGAACAACAGCTCATGTTTTATGTGTGAATTGTGCTTTGTCTCCTTTACTTTTCCAACAAATTGGTATCACAACGAGGTTACAAAGAGTGAAGAAAAACATATTCACAATAATCTGTGTGAGAAGAAAAATATATTTATTCTCATCATGTTTGATCATTACCGCATCCTACTGTGTATTGGGGCATTCAGGCTAACCAGACAGCTGCTTTAATCATGGTGGAATTACAGCAACTTGCATGCACGCAGTTCCGCAAAACATGTATTTCTTGTTCGTAATGAGTGTTAATTACATGTAATTGTGAAGTCAAGATATCGTGCTTTATATACTCAAGGTTTTAAAGTCAAGGTCACGTTGTGTATATACGGAGAGGTTTTATAAGATTCGAAAGTATTTTTTTTTTTTAAGTTAGGTGGAATTCTTAAGTGGGATTTTTTATTTTATGGTGAAGCATAAAAGGTCAATTGTAGATTTATTTTATAAAAGGGCTTCACCATACAGGTTTTTTTGTATTAAATATTTTCAAAAGGGGTTTTGGAAAAGTTTTTTTATATATATATATAAAATAAAAACTTAGGTTTTATTGAAGGGGTACTTTTGAAAAAAGTTAATATATATATATATATATTATATATATATATATATATATCTTTTTTTTTTAGAAAAATGGCTTTCTCAAATTTCGAGTGCTAATTTCCATTGTTTACAAGAAAATATTATGATGTGTGGGACATTAAGATGGAAACCACATTGCAGGTACATGATGTTTGGGATTATGTCAAGTTTGGGTTTTCAGAACCTAAGAACGAAGAAGAAGAACAAGCTCTCAATAATACAGAGAGGGAACAATAGAAGAAAGACAAGAAGAAGAATGTAGATGTGTTGCAGCTTATTCAGCAGATAGTGGACCTAGCAGTGTTCCAAAAGACTATGACCACATCTTCAACAAAAGTAGCATGGGATACTTTGGCGTAAAACTATAAAGTTATGGCCGAAGTCAATATTGTTAAGTTGCATAATATTAGGATTGATTTTGAAAGTTTGTAAATGAAGGAGATAGAGGACATGGATTCTTTCATGAATTGGGTCATATTTGTCGTAAATTAGTTAAATATTTATGGTGAAGATATAAACAATGAAAGAGTGGTTCAGAAGGGTGTTTGATCCTTGTCTACCAAATTTGATGTTGTGGTAGTAGCCATAGAAGAAGCCAAAGGTTTGGCATCATTGGCAGTTGATGAGATGATGGGATCACTTTTATCGCATGAGGCAAGGATAGACATAAATAAGGACTCCACTTTAGAGACCACTTTCAAAAGTCAGGTTTATATTTCAAGAGACAAGAGGTTGAGGCAGATGTAGAACAAGAGGCAGAGGATGAAGCAGAAGATATGGTGGTTAGAGAGATGACCAAGAAGAGCATGAACATGCAAGTGGAAGAAAGTAAAAAAGCTTCAACGTTAATCAAAGAGTTGACAAATCAAAGGTGAGATGTTATTACTGCAATAAATTTGGTCATTATTCTCGTGATTGCAAGATGAAAATAGCTGATCAGAGGAACCAGAGAGCTAATGTCACTACAAAGAGTACTAACTCCATGTTCCTAGCTTGCCATACCATGCCTGAACCTTTTGCTAGTGTGTGGCTGTTAGACAATGGTTGCAGTGACCACATGACATGCAACAAGGATTTGGTTGGAAATTTCGATCTATGTGTGAAAGCGGAGGTAAATTTGGGGACTGACAAGATTACCGAAGTAGATGGAAAAGGAGTGGTCAAGATTCTGACCAATTACAGGGAGCGAAAGACAATCTTAGAGGTATATTATGTTCCTAGTCTCAAACATAATTTGTTAAGTGTCAACCAATTGACACAAAAAGGATACATAGTTATCTTTCAAGGTCAAGAAGTTATTATATATGACAAGCCCCCAAGCAAGCAGCTGACAGCTCCAACTCTAGATGACAAGGAACAAACTTTTTCCTGTAATTTTGAATTACAGTGGTGAGGTGATTTCTTTTACAGTTGCATGTTCTGATGATTATTAGTTATGGCTCTTTCGAATTGAACACTTGCATTTTTTTGGTTTAAGATTATTGCAGCAAAAACAGATGGTCAGAGGATTACCTCCCATTAAAGAACCTGCTAGTACTTGCGATTGTTTCATCTTGGGAAAACAACACCGTGAAAGTTTTCCAAAGGGAGTTGCATACAAAGCAAAGCAACCTCTTGAGCTAGCGCATACAGACTTGTGTTGACCTATGAGGACACAGTGGACTGGTGGAATTTGCTACATCCTCACTTTCATTGATGACTACAACAGAAAGAGTTGGGTTTACTTTTTGAAGCAGAAGTCTGAAACTTTTGCAAAATTCAGAGGATTCAAAGCCTTAGAAGAGAACCAAAGTGATCGACAGATCAAGGTATTTAGGTCAAATTGTGGTGGAGAATATAACTCAAAGGCATTCCATGATTACTGCAAACAACATTGGATCAGAAGACAATTTACAACCAGGTACACACCGCAGCAGAATGGTGTGGCAGAGAGAAACAACAGGAAAATTATTAACATGGTAAGAAGCATGTTGAAAGGCATAAACTTGTATAATGAGTATTGGTTAGAAGCGGTTGCATGTGCTATCTATGTGATCAATAGATCTCCTACAAAGAGTGTGATGAACAAAGTACCAAAACAAGCATGGTCATGTATGTATTGCAGTGTATCTGATCTCAAAGCATTTGGATGTGTAGCTTATGCATATGTGCCTAAGGAGCGAAGAGGAAAATTGGATGATAAAAGTGAAACATGCATATTCATTAGTTATATTGAGCAATCAAAAGCTTACAAATTATATAACTCTGTCACAAAGAAGACCATAATTAGGAGAGATGTTGTGTTCAAGGAACAAGAGTCATGGAATGGAACTATAGACAAAATAGTCGATGCACAAGTGCCATTGATGAAGAAGATGATGTAGCAGAAAAGGAGTAGCAAGAATCATAGGTGAAGACACCAAACAGAGACACACCAACAAGGACTCCAAGATTTTTAGAGCAGCATGGATCCTCAAGAATATCAACAGATCAAGATTCTCCCAACAATAAATTAGGTGATGAATCAAGCAATGGTAAGAGAAGCATGAGAAGTTTGAACGATATTTATGATGATTTGGATATTATTTCAAATTTTGCATTGTTGTCATTCCAACCTTCTTCGTTTGAAGAAGCAATGAAAGATGAAAATTGGGTGCAAGACATGGATGAAGACATTGAAGCTATTGAAAAGAATGACACATCGGATTTGGTTGATTTTCCAAAGGACAAAAATCTCATTGGTGTGAAGTGGGTGTACAAGAAAAAGTTGAATGACAAAGGTGAAATTGATAGATTTAAAGCAAGACTTGTAGCAAAAGGATTTTCGCAGCAACCAGGAATAGACTTTGGAGAAATGTTTGCTTTGGTAGCCAGATTGGATACTGTAAGAGTAGTTCTAGTCACAACAGCTCAGAATAAGTTGAAAGTATACTAGATGGATCTGAAATCAGCCTTCTTGAATGGAATTGTAGAGGAATAAATTTATGTGCAGGAGCCTGCATGGTATGAAGTTGAAAGTAGTGAAGACAAAGTTTACAAGTTGAAGAAAGCGCTCTATGGACTGAAGCAAGCACCTAAATCTTGGTATAACAGAATTGACAGTTATAGGATCCAGAATGGATTTTGCAGAAGCAACATTGAGCCTACCTTGTAGACAAAGGTAAATGAGCATCGACAAATTTTGATTGTTTTCTTATATGTTGATGACATGATTTTTACAGGTGATTTTGACATAGATGAATTTAAAGCAGCCATGATGAAAGAATTTGAGATGAAAAATATTGGTCTCATGAAATATTTTCTTGGCATAGAAGTTGAGAAATTTGGAAAATGAACTTTTATTTGTCAAAATAAAGTATTCCAAAGATTTGTTTAAAAGATTCAGGATGGAAAATGGCAAACCTGTCCCTACACCAGTTGTAACAAGTACAAGGTTAAGCAAGGATGATGAAGGATCAGATGTCAGTCCAAGTTTATTCAAAAGATTGATTGGTAGCCTCATGTATCTCACAGATACAAGACTAGATATCATGCAAGGAGTGAGCTTGATTTCCAAATTTATGGAGACTCCAAAAGGCACACGTTGGAGTGTAGGAAAATGAATTCTGAGATACATAGCGAGAAATAGAGATTGTGGTATTATGTATGCAAGCACAAAAAAGAAACATTTAATTGGATACAAAAATAGTGATTTTGCAGGCAGTTTGGATGATAGGAAGAGCACTTCTGGTTTTGCGTTCCACCTTGGTTCAAGTGTGATTTCATGGGCATCTAAGAAGTAGCCCATTGTGACACTTTCATTAGCAGAAGCAGATAATGTAGCAGCAACATCAATAGAATCTCAACCAGTGTGGTTAATAAGAGTACTTGATGAACTAAAGTAGAAACAACAAGGATCAACAATAATATATTGTGACAAGTGATTGCACTATCGAAGAATGGTGTGTTTCATCGGAAGAGAAGGCATATTGATACTAGATATCACATTATTAGAGAACTTGTGAGCAAAGGAGAAGTTCACTTGAAGCCTTGTAAATCTAGTGATCAATTGGCTGATATATTTACTAAGTCATTAGCACAAGATGTGTTTGAGTTTCATAGAAGAAACTTGGGTGTTGTAAGCCTAGCTCAAACATATACCAACAGAGATGTTTGAGCTGTCATGAGTCAAGTTTTAGTTTAGTAGTCATAATGAAGAGGGGGTGTTAAAATAAGATAATTACTCCTACATGAGGAGTTAGCTAAAAATAGAGAGTAAGTTAACTAAGTGATTGCATGATTGAGTGTTTGAGTGTTGAGTCAAGTCAAGTTAAGTGACACATAACTTTGAGTGTGTGATTTAATGTGGTTGCATGTCAAGATATTTTAAGCAGTTAGCTATTTGAAAAGGTTTAAATACCCTTCACTGGGTTCATTGTAATCATCATGTTTTGTATGATAAATAAAAGAGCAACAACATGTCTTATGTGTGAATTTTGCTTTGTCTCCTCTACCTGTCCAACAACAAGAACGAACGAAACTAACAGAATGGAACCTGTGATAGGCTCTTTACTACAGGTGGGAGTATGGGAAATACTACAATATGTTTATGCTCAAGGGATTGATGATGTGGAGACAAAAAGATATGAAGAATAAGACCTTTGTATAACATCATCAGCATTGCAACACCGACAGACATGATCGTTGCCACTATCTTCGCTTGACTAGGTGACTTTTTGATGTTCAAGCGCTCCATCCTACATGAGTACAGATTTCCCATGCACTATATGAGTAATCCTTATACATTATTCAGAGGGAACAATGTGATTTTATTACCTGAATATATGAGCCATCACGAAAGTCATAGCAGGGAGAATATTACTCAATGTAGAGGCATATGTTGGAGAAGTCAATTCCAAACCCATGTAGTGGAAATTTTGGTCAAGTAGGGGTCTGCAAAAAGTGCATTTACAATATACCATTTTTAAAGTAAATTCCACTAACAACTTGGATAGACGCAATCACAAGCGGAATGGTAGGGTTGATGTGAAGCAAAGTCGGAGAGATGCAATTATGAAATAATACATACCCTAACAAACCCAGTATAAAAATTTGACAAAATATGTGAAAAGTGAGCTTCTGTCGTACCTTGCTGCAATGGATTTTTAGTAAGTTGACACATGAGCTGATTATCTAAATGGTGAATAGAAAATACATAGGTTATTGCGAGAAGTCATAAGCATAGACATGCATGAGGTTTTACCTCTCAATGAGGAAGGTAAAATGGGCAAGGACAATGGTAGCATCCGTGTGTCTGTAGACTACAAGCACAAAGTGGTTCATCCCTCTCTTAAGAGAAATTTTAGTCATAACATTCACACCCGCATATCCAAAATGTAGGGATATCATCACTATATAGGGTTTTGATTTCTTAATTAGCCTCCCCATTGATAACGAAATAAGAAATATAAGCTACTCTTTTGTTTTCTATTCACAGGTTGCCAGTGCAGACTCAGGATTGGAACTTCTCCTCTACTCTATGCATTGGCAAATAATTGAGGTTTGGGATGGGAGGTTTCATAATTGATACTCTATGCACTCATATTCATAGATGAACAAAAACCAAGATAAACCCCACCCATCAACACTGCTGACCTAAGTTACATGAAATAGAAATAATTGCTACCACGAATTGGGTCCCTATAATACTAGTGATTACCCCATTACTATTGTAATTGTACCCCTTATTAATATTGTTGTGCCCCTATTATCCCCATATTGTTATTATAGTGCCCCATAGAATCACTCTATTGTTATTTTTGTGGCTTTATATTATTATTGTTAGGTTAGCTGGGTTATATTGTGACTCCTTAGAATCCTATATATAGAAAGGAGGTTTTGTCATTTATAGCATCCAAGAATTTTCATTTATGTAATATAAGGAGGTTGCCCCCTCGAAGAGGCTGAATTATAAGTCGTTCAACTATCTTTTCTATCTTTTTGTCAGCTGGTTTCATAACATTTGGTATGAGGGCATTGGATTCTAGGGTTTCGCTACTCCAAACAGGTCATCGTGACATTTTCGCTATATATTTTTTCTGCGATGTTTTAGAAGCTAAAAAAAAACCCATTTGCAAAGACATCGCGCTGAAGCTCGGGTCCGAATTTAAAAGCATTTTGCGCTACATTTGTGGAGATATGATCTGAGGAAGTTGGTCTTCTTGTAGACTCCTGAATTACATTCCAAACAGGTGACCTCGGGAAAATCGTCATAACGTTCGCTCTGAGGATCGGATTGAAATTTCATAAGAAGGTATAGAAATAGGACGGACTATAGTTTCTTGTGTATATTTTTCGAGCCAAAGGTAGAAACGGTGACTCGTGGCACGTCGTACAAGTTCGCTCTACTGAACTTGTCTATAATCAGGTCACTGTGGGAGATTTCACATAACTCTTCCTTGGAGAATCCAATTTGGATCAGACTGGTGGCATTAGAAAGAGGGCATAGAGGACTACTGCAAGTTGCAATTTCAGAACTCAATGATTTGAATGTACAGAGATACATCATAGGCAATATCGAGCTCCTACAAAGTGAAAAAAGGTGTGTAGATTCTTTTAAATTTTTGCTTAAGATTGGTTTGAAATTTATTTTGAAGGAATTCAAAGGGCATAGTAGAGCACTATTATTGGTAATTGATGCCCCGAGGAAAGAAAATGCAAACACCTAGTAAGGAACCTGAAAGCTCTAGCATGACTCATGAAGAAGAGGAAGAAATGCAACATGATATATCAAAATTACAAGACCAAGTGCAACAACTATCCCTTGCACAAAAAGGAATAGAATCTAAGATGGATGGTATAAATAAAGTTGTAGAAGCTAAGATGGATGGTCTAAAGAAAGGTGTATAGGCTAAGATGGATTGTTTAAAGAAAGGCATATAAGCTAACATGATTGACGTGGAAGCTAAGATGGATGATTTCAAGATAGGTTTGAAGACAAACATGGAAGATTTGAAGAGAGGTATGGAAGATTTGAAGACAAATTTGAAGACAGATTTAACAAAATTTCTATAAGAAATGCTTGCTAATGCTAAAAGGGTAGTAAAGGAAACTCATGATGAGAACAAAAGAAATGTTAATTATGATTTCATAGACTCTAATGTTAGATCGAAGACCCACCATATTCCAAAAATTGATATGAGGAAGTTTGATGGCAAGGATCCCGCAACATGGATATTATAGATAGAGAAATTTTTCGATCTCAATAATGTGCAAAACACACAAAAGGTACATATTGCAACTTTATATTTGTAACCAAATCAGTTTGTATGGTATCAATGGATTTGCTGTCGTAAACAATTTATCACTTGGGAAATTGTTATGGAAGAATTGATAGCACGTTATGAGGATACAAAAAGCAACACTTTCTTTAGCCAATTGATAAGTCTCAAACAAAAGGGTTCAATAATGGAGCACATTGCGGAGTTCCAAAAATTGAACATAAGGCTAAAAAATATTCCAGAGGAGCATAGGATTGATGTGTTCATAGGGTCTTTAAAGGATAATATCCAACATGATGTTCGCCTTTGGGAACCTGATTCATTAGAGAAGGCATTCAGGTTAGCAAGAAAAATGGAAAGCAAAATTATGGCAACCAGGAAGCATACCACTCACAACTATAAAGACGGAAGTGTTGTTGCCCCTAGTCTTCCACAACCTATAAGGTTGACACCACAACAATTGGAAGAAAAAGGAGAAAAGGGCTTTGTTACAGTTGTGATAGCAAATACACTAAAGGTCATAAGTGTGCTCAGAAGAAATTATTCTATATAGATTGTGAAGAGGAAGAAGAAAAGGAGCAAGAAGGGTCAAAATAAGAGGATATACTCCAAGAACAAAGCCTATATAAAGAATAAATGAATCCAACCATATCCTGTAATGCATTGGTGGTAATTACCACTCCACAAACCATCAAGATAGAAGGACAAATCAAGAAGAAAGAGGTAATAGTGTTGATTGATTCAGGAAGTACCCACAATTTTATTCATTGTAAGGTACCAAAAGAATCGAATTGCTTCTTATATCCAGCACCAGAGTGTCAAGTGATGGTTGCAAATGGAGGAACAATAAATTACTCTGGAAAGTGCCATAATATCAAGCTATCAGTGGGAGAATATGTTTGACTATCCCAATGCTTTACATTCCCATGGGAGGTGCTGATGTGGTAGTAGGACTCCAATGGCTACAATCCTTGGGTACAATAGCTTTTAATTTTCAAGAAATTTTCATCAAATTTTCTACGGAAGGAAAGGAAGTTGAATTAAGGGGTATTGCAGGGAAACCAAGAAAGATAATCAGCTCTAACAGTATGACAAAGCTTCTAAAAAAGGAACAAAGAGGTGTAATTGCACTATTATGTTCACTAGATGTTTCCACATTGCAATCATCTATTTCTCTAGATCTCCAAAAAGTCTTGAAAAATCATTCCAAGGTATTTGACACTCCCAAAGGTCTCCCCCTATTCGTGATCATGATCATGCTATTCATCTATTCCAGGAAGTGTTACTCCAAACATCAGGCCATACACATATCCCTATGCCCAAAAGAGTGAAATTGAACGTATGGTTACAGAAATTCTAGAGGATGGTATAATTCAACCGAGTCAAAGTTCTTTCTTTGCTCTAGTAGTATTGGTGCACAAGAAGGATAGATCATGGCGCATGTGTCCGGATTATAGGGAGCTCAATAAGCTCACTATTAAAGATAAGTTTCCCATTCCTATCATTGATGAATTACTGGATGAATTGAATGGATCAATTTACTTCACCAAGTTGGATCTTCATTAAGGATATCATCAAATCAGAATGAAGCCTGAAGACATTTTCAAAACAACATTTAGAACTCATGATGAATTTTTGGTCATGCCTTTTGGCCTTACCAATGCACCTTCAACATTTCAAGGTTTGATGAATTCCATTTTCAAACCATTCCTTCGAAAATTTGTGTTAGTATTTTTTGATGATATACTAATCTACAACAAGTCTTGGAAGGATCATGTTGAACATGTTGACAGGGTGCTACAACTATTGGAGGAAAAACAATTATATGCAAAAAGATCCAAATGTTTCTTTGGAGCACAAGAGGTGGAATATCTGGGTCATATTGTATCTCATGAATGCGTTAAGGTAGACCCTAGCAAAATTAAAGCCATTAAGGAATGGAAAATCCCCACATCCATAAAGCATCTCCAAGGATTTCTCAAGTTGACAGGGTATTATCGCAAGTTTGTTAAGAATTATGTTAGAATAGCAACACCTCTAACAACATTATTGAAGAAAGATGCATTTTCATGGACTCCAGAAGCAACAAAGGCCTTCGAACATCTTAAAGAGGCAATGTGCCAAGCACCGGTCTTAGCTACACTGGACTTCACAAAAACCTTTATTGTGGAATGTGATGCTTCAGGAAATGGAATTGGTGCTATTCTAATGCAAGATAAAAGACCCATTTCTTTTGAAAGTCGTCCAATCAAGGGAAAGTTTTTACGCAAAGCTATCAATGAGAAGTAAATGTTGGCAATACTCCATGCACTTAAGAAATGGCGACCCTACCTAATGGGAAGACACTTCAAGGTAAAAACGGATCATGACAGCCTTAAATACTTTTTAGAACAAAGATTGTCCTCTGAAGAGCAACAAAAGTGGGCCTCAAAGATGTTGGGTTATGACTTTGAAATCATCTACAAAAAGGGAAGCAAAATGTGGTGGCAGATGCACTCTCAAGAAAGGATGAGGATGTGGAAGAATTGTTGTGCGTCATTATCCAACCAGATTGGATAAACGAAGAAAGGGAGGTATGGAAGAATGATGAAGAAGTGTAGGCACTTATTCGAAAGTTACAACAATATTCCAGTATGTCTTATACATTTAGCTGGAAAAATGATTTGTTATGGTACAAAGATCACTTATACCTCTGTAAGAATTCCTAGCTGAAACAAAAGATTATTATGGAATTGCACAGTTCTCCCTTAGGAGGGCACTGAGGATTTTTAAAAACTTACCACAGGGATAATTGGCATGACCTTAAATCAGATATTCAAAAGTTTCTGGTGGAATGTTTGGTTTTTCAACAAAATAAAGTTGAAACAATTAAGACACCAGGTCTATTACAATCTTTATCCATTCCAAGCCAATGTTGGGAGCAGGTTTCAATGGATTTTATCACAGGTTTACCCAAGTCTGAGGGAAAGAGTATCATCATGGTGGTAGTTGATAGACTTACCAAGTATGCACACTTTTGTGCATTATTACGTCCATTTAAAGCCAGTACAGTTTCTATTGCATTTATGGAAACAATTCAAAAGCTACATGGAAACCCAAAGATTATTGTAAATGACAGAGATCCCATTTTCATTGGAAATTTTTGGACAAAATTATTTTCTTGTCTTGGTACTCAGTTAGCTCATAGCTCATCTTATCATCCTCAATCTGATGGGCAAACTGAGATAGTAAACAAATGTTTGGGAGGATATCTTCGTTGCTTTGTATCTGATAAACAGACAAAATGGGTCAAATGGTTGCCTCTGGCTGAATGGTGGTATAACACTTCCTTCCATACAACAACAAAATGACCCTTTATGGCACCTTTATGGGTATCCCACCATCCATCACATTCATATTTAAGAGAAAATTTCTAAGGTTCAAGTAGTGGAACATCACATCGAACATCAACAACAAGTCCTCGAACTCTTAAGGATAACCTCGTGTTGGCACAGAATAGAATGAAACAACAGACAGATCAACATCGCAACGAAAGAAGTTTTGATGTAGGTGATTGGGTATTCCTATGGCTACAACCTTATAAGCAAATGTCCCTCAAGCAAGCTAAGAAGGATAATAAACTATCACCAAAGTATTTTGTTCCATACAAGGTGTTGCAAAAGATTGGTATTATGGCATACAAATTGGAGCTTCCTGGAGCTTCTCGATTGCACCCAGTTTTCCATGTTTCATGTTTAAAGAAGGTTATAGGTGACAAGCTCCCAGTTCAAACAATATTTCCAGAACTTGACGAGGAAGGAAAAATTATATTGGAGCCAGACGCAGTCATAGAAACAAGAACTTGACAGCTACGAAATCGATCAATTTCAGAGTATCTTATCAAGTGGAAGAACTTATCCATTGAAGATTCCACATGGGAGGATGAGAATTTTATACAGAAGTATCCAAAACTACTCAAGTGTTGAGGACAACACTTTTTTGAAGGAGAGGGGCATGTTCAGTCCCTATAATACTAGTGATTATCCCATTACTATTGTAATTGTACCCCTTATTAATATTTTTGTGCCCCTATTATCCCCATATTGTTATTACGGTGCCCCATAGAATCCTTCTATTTTTATTTTTGTGGATTTATATTATTATTGTTAGGTCGGCTGGGTTATATTGTGACTCCTTAGACTCCTATATATAGAAAGAAGGTTTTGTCATTTGTATCATCCAAGAATTGTTCATTTATGTAATGTAAAGGAGGTTTCCCCCTTGAAGAGGCTGAATTCTAAGTCGTTCAACTATCTTTTCTATCTTTTGGTGAGCTGGTTTCATAACAAATAAAAAAAGAGATGGGGAATTTCTATGTATGATATTTGTTTTTCTGCATAATTCAATTTAATGACGTAATGAAGACAATGTTTCAACAATGATGTAGCAGATGCGAGTAATGTAAATCCGTGAACAAAACGTTTGAAATGCAAATTTCCACATGCATCATGAAGCATAACTGTAGTGAGTGAGAAAATGTTGTAGCAGCCACATCATGGGAGGATCTCAGTTTCGTTTATTATAAACTAATATGTCATGCAGAATGATGAATGATCAAAATAGTGAGGTCATTTTCATTAGCATATAAAATTGTTTTCTTAAACTATAAAGTTAGCACATATAATGAATCATGCATACCCTAATAATAAATGACATCATTAGCAATGGACAAGTTAGACTGATTTGTTAATTAAAATTAATCTCAGTTGTTGCATTTTTATCATTAATGGAAAGCAGTGCTATGTGGAATATTTGATTATTTGTTTCATGTTAGCAACATGGGTTAAAATAGTTGAATTTCAGTGAAGCATGACTGAAGTTGACTAAAGCCGTATTTCTAAATGTTCTTATACGTGAAAACAAAATTTCTAAAAAGTTTTTCAACTTCAAGATCAAAAAGCAGTTGGAAGGAAATATGAAAACCATTATGGTCGCTGTGAAAGCTAGTATGCTTCATCAAACCTCAAGATCAAAAATTAGTTTGAAGGAAATATATAAACCATTTTGATCATTGTGATAGCTAGTATGCTTCATCTGGCCATCCTCTATCACCTAGAATGACACATTAGCTTACTGCACATAATACACTTTTATCAAATGTATCAACTTAAAAGATGTATGCAATCATATAAATACGTGTAGCACATTTTCCTTATTTGCAAATGCACATTTCCATAAGGAGCATAAAAACATGGAAAAAATGTATAAAAGCAGTTCATGTTGATGACATCATATTGCCTTTGTAACCGGCCATAGAAATTTATCTATATTTTTATAATTAATTTGATTATAACTTCTAAACATAAAAATAGTTTTATAATACAAAAATAAATAATTAAATATATTATATATATATATATATATATATATATATATATATATATATATATATATATTCTATTTATGGTGTAAAATAAACATATAATTCTTTAAAAAACAATTTTATAATTTTTTTTAAATTTTATTATACATATCGAAAATGAAACTTCCAAAAAAAAACTAATCGCAAAATGTTAGAGAGGAAAAACATTGCATCCATCCATATATATATATATAATAAAAGTAATTAACATAACTAGTTATTTTTAATACAATTTATTCATAGTTTAAGAGGAAGATATAATTATTAAAAAAATTGAAAAATTTAATTGTTTAAATCACCTGATTTTAAGTTTTATTATATATATCTAGAAAATAAAATTTCCCGAAAACAACTAATCAAAATTTTTGTTAGAGAAAAACCACTCCATCCAAACATATGAATAGAATTACATGATGACAATGAAATTTCCCAAAAAAATAATAGAAAATTGTTTTAGAAGAAAAGCACTCAATCCAAACACATGAATAGAATTACATGATTCTCTTATCATCTCCATCACTTAATTGACTTCATGATTCTCTTATCATCTCCCTCAATTGACCTCATGATTTTCTTATCATATCCCTCACTTAATTGAGTTCATGATTTTCATATCATTTTCCTCACTTAATTGAGTTCATGATTTTCCTACCATGTCTCTCAAGAGAATCATCTCCCCGATTTAATTGAATGCATGATTTTCATATCACCTTCCTCACTTGATTGAGTTCATGATTTTCCTACCATCTCTCTTACTTAGTTGAGCCATTAAAGATGTTATTGTGAGCCTAAGCTTAACATCATAATTCTATTTTTGTATGTGTGGGACCTGATGCTAATGGTGTATCTCTTATATGCTGCATAATTTTCATTTCATCTCCCTTACTTAATTGAGCTCATATATATGCTTGATTTTCATATCATCTCCCTTAATTGAGTTCATGATTTTACTAGCATCTCTCTTTGTATGAGTTTATGATTTTCCTACCATCTCTAATTTTCGTTTCATCTCCCTTAATTGAGCTCATGATTTTGTATGTTATGGTATATCTCTTATATGCTTGATTTTCATATCATCTCCCTTAATTGAGTTCATGATTTTCTTAGCATCTCTCTTTGTATGAGTTTATGATTTTCCTACCATCTCTCTTTGTATGTTTTGCACCTCATGCCAAGCTTAACATCACAATTCTCTTTGTATGTTTTGCTTACTTAACATCTCTCTTTGTATGTTTTTCTGTTTTTGTTTGCATTCTGTTTGATGTTTTTCTCTTTGTATGTTTTGCACCTCATGCCAAGCTTAACATCACAATTCTCTTTGTATGTTTTGGAGCTCATGCCAAACTTAACATCATAATTCTCTTTTTGTATGTTTTGGAGCTCATGCCAAACTTAATGATTTTCCTACCATACCATCTCTCTTTGTATGTTTTTCTCTTTGTATGTTTTGCACCTCATGCCAAGCTTAACATCACAATTCTCTTTGTATGTTTTGCTTACTTAACATCACTCTTTGTATGTTTTTCTCTTTGTATGTTTTGCATTAAGAGTGATGTTTTTCTCTTTGTATGTTTTGCACCTCATGCCAAGCTTAACATCACAATTCTCTTTGTATGTTTTGCTTACTTAACATCACAATTCTCTTTGTATGTTTTGCTTAACATCACAATTCTCTTGGTATGTTTTGGAGCTCATGCCTACCATACCATTACCATACCATCTCTCTTTGTATGTTTTGCACCTCATGCCAAGCTTAACATCACAATTCTCTTTATATGTTTTGCTTAACATCACAATTCTCACAATTCTCTTTATATGTTTTGCTTAACATCACAATTCTCTTGGTATGTTTTGGAGCTCATGCCAAACTTAACATCATAATTGTTTTGGAGCTCATGCAAAACTTAACATCATAATTCTCTTTTTTATGTTTGGGACCTCATGCCAAGGTTAACATCATATAATTCTCCTTTTGTATGTTTGGGACCTACCATCTCTCTTTGTATGAGTTCATGATATTCCTATGTTTGGGACCTCATGCCAATGGTGTATCTATTATAGACGGCCTGCTTTATCGGGGATATCCATGTGGGATTATCTTATTAGTCCCTGCCCTCCGGGCCTGGCAGGGACTATAGTAATCGATTCAGGGCGATTACATTAGTTTGACACGGGGACCGATAATTTATTCAGGTTAAACAGAAATTAAACCAAAGTTTTCCTGGATATGGCCCACTTTGCCGCTGCATTTACCAATGGCTGAAGCGATGGTCTTATTTGGCCTCAGTACGAGGTATGAGGTCGTACTGAGGTCTCGAAACTTAGGCAAAGTTGGTTAATTAGAACAGGTTCCCGTCACCGAATTAATGCCAGTGAATTAATGCTATCTTTGGGATAGCATTACTTCGGTAACATTTAATGTTTGGCGGAATTGGGGGTATTGTCGTAGGTTAAGTTTAAACTTATTAAAGCGTGGACAGATGTTATCCCTCTTTGGTGTAGGTGTCAATCGGCTCGATCAGTTGAACTGTTACCCGTCGGTCCAGGAGTTGCGATCAGTTGAACTGTTCGGTGTTCAGTCAGGCTATTTACCAGCGAACATGCAAGATCAGATCACTGCAGTGCTGGGGATGCTCATGGCTCTACCCAAATCCGGCTCTTCCTTGGCGATCAGAGCAAAAGCATCCGAAGATCCTGATCAATCAGGCTATCAGGATACCCCAGCTGATCGTGATGGCTCGTGGCCTGAATGCAATCGTGATGGCTCGTGGCCTGAATGCATTATGGCTTTCCCCTTGGGCTCCTGGGTCGTGTGGAAGGCGTAGTCGTTGACCTCGGCCATGAAGGGTTTGTAACGAATGCGCTCGACCTTCGAGCTGGGTTCGGACTGGCTTGCGTCCTTTGCATAATTTCACTGCATTGCTCGACCTTCAAACATTTCAGGTATATTATTCACCTATATTACCCTGCAAGATGCAGAGATTGATAACTGTATGTATAATTGGTAATTAATAGGGTTTGGATTTCAGTCAGGCTATTTACCAGCGAACATGCAAGATCAGATCACTGCAGTGCTGGGATGCTCATGGCTCTACCCAAATCCGGCTCTTCCTTGGCGATCAGAGCAAAAGCATCCGAAGATCCTGATCAATCAGGCTATCAGGATACCCCAGCTGATCGTGATGGCTCGTGGCCTGAATGCAATCGTGATGGCTCGTGGCCTGAATGCATTATGGCTTTCCCCTTGGGCTCCTGGGTCGTGTGGCAGGCGTAGTCGTTGACCTCGGCCATGAAGGGTTTGTAACGAATGCGCTCGACCTCCGAGCTGGGTTCGGACTGGCTTGCGTCCTCTGCATAATTTCACTGCATTGCTCGACCTTCAAACATTTCAGGTATATTATTCACCTATATTATCCTGCAAGATGCAGAGATTGATAACTGTATGTATAATTGGTAATTAATAGGGTTTGGAATTGCAGTGCGATGATGTGCAGGAGGTAGAGAGAGCTTGCTTCCTCTGTCCTTTGCTCCATTTCCATCCTCTTTAAAGTTCAAATTTCCCTGATTCTCGTTGTTCACCTCGTCCCCTGATCAAACCCCGCTCATCCGCCATGTCTAGCTCCAGCTGTTCTTTCCGGGCGTAGTGACCGCTGGTCTGTCTACGTGCTGCCTATATGACACACTCAGAAGAGTTGAACAGTTAATTCTCGGGCTAAGGTTCGACAATACTGAATTATTTGCACAGCTTTTCTTTCAGTTACAGTTACAGGAGCCCTAAATGTCAATTCCGGTGTACCGCTTCC
>APFE030143361.1:37689-71578 GCA_000404065.3 Pinus taeda | reverse complement strand
GGGTGGCTTCATGAAGGACGAGATCTCAAAGTTCGCCAGCAGTGCCGCCTTCCCTACAGCATCAAACCATTCACCGACGAGGTATTCTGTGATGTTACACCTCTGGATGTTTTTGATGTATTATTAGGCCAGCCATACTTGTGGAGGCGACATGCTGTGTATGAGTTAAGGCCTCGTGCTGTCATTATTTCTTTGGGTGATTCATCATACAGGATACCGGAGGTAGCCCCACCTACCGCCACATCTTTGATCACTGCTAAGAAAGGCAGCAAGCTCATATCACAGACCAGGAAATTTATCTGTATGGTGCACTCCCAAAGTAAGGGGAAGATCGTTGCTACATCCATGACCCCCGCAAAAGGTTCCTCCACGCAGCAGCAGCAGAGGGATACAGTCATGACAGAACACAGGAACAACTTCTCCTTACCCACAGGGGTACCACACAAGTTTCAGGTGGGCAAAAAATTCTGGTTGCATCGACAGAAAGAATGCCTTACCAGAACCCATCAGAAGCTCAAACCACTCTGACAAGGTCCTTACACCAGTACCAAGGCTATGGGAAACAATGCTTTGAAGCACAACAATTCTCCATTTCTTCGCTTGCACCGAGTGTTCAATGTGGACCATCATCGACCATGCTTCCCACCATTACTGGACACATCAGAGATTGCAAAACAGCTCACCAGTGACCCAACTCAGCAGAAGCTTCCTCATCTCAAGGAGGAACTCAACGCAATGGGGACCATTGCTTCCTAAGGGGGGAGGAATGATCCAGGTGGATGTTGGTGGCCACCCTCCTATCCCATTTGGACCCCCACAATTGTCTCTTTCAGCATTTTCAGTTTCCTTAATTGTAGCACAACTTACTATTTTTAGCAGTTTTTCGGGTCCTGAACTTCTGGAGCCGTTTTGAGGCCCTAAACGACATTTTTTGGGGAATCCAGGGGCAACATGGGTCCATGGAATGGACTGATGTTGCTTGTTCCAACAATGATAGCGCTCGGATAGATCTTTCTAACGAGCTATCATACGCATCAAACGGAGATCGTATGGCAAAGTTACGACCCCAGGAAATTGATGTACCAATTTACCCAAAACGGGGCCCACAATTTGGCGTTTCATCTTCTGAGGTTAGGTTTTGGCATGTTAAGGGTTTTTCATTGTTTCCCAACAATAAATAGGCCTTCGAGCCTCATTGTAACACAGTTCAGAGGCATGTAGCCGCACATCTCTTCTCAGAGATAAGCTACCATCGCCCTAGCTGCTTTATTTCCAATTCTGGTTGTAAGCATATTTTGGTATTTTCCATTAATGAAATGAAGCATTATTTCCACTGCATCTTTGTGTATATGGTTATCTCTGTATTTTATTTCTTTCCTGTTTAAATCCAGATCAAACTTTTACAATCCCTCGTCTGTGAGGGAGTGTTTCTTGCTCACCCTTGTAGCTCTTGTTGCAAGTGTTCTTTCAGTTTATAGCTGTGCTCATCCTAAATCATTGTTTCTTTAATATTTTATTTAATTTCAACCTCATGGGTACTAATGGCTGTCACATGAGCCACTTTTAGCCTCTTACTAAGTGCATCTTCCACTTTTCTCTCCTTACCCTTGATATATTTTATTTCAAAATAAAATTCACTAATTAATGCTAACCACCTCACCTGTATTGCATTCAAATTGGGTTTATCAAATATTTACCTCAATGCTCCATGATCTAACATTAGGATAAACTTTCTTCCAAGGAGGTAATGCCTACAAATTTTTAGTGCATGAATTATTGCTACCAACTTCAAGTAATGAGTGACGTAATTTCACTCATGCTCATTCAACTTATTCGATTCATAACATGCCACCTGTCCTTTTTACATTAAGAAACTACTGAGACCTTCCTTGCAGAAATACGTGCACACCACAAAATCCTTATCTGGGTTTGTTATTCTCAATATCAGTGCATGTGTGGGAAAACATTTCAATTGCTCAAAGTTGGTTGCACATTTTTTTTTCCATTGAACATAATTCCTTTCTTTTGAAATGATGTAATTGGATGCTCAATATTTGAGAAATTATGGATGAACGTCTGATAATAATTGGCCAATCCCATAAAGGATATTACTTTTGTCACGTTCTAAGGAGTAGGCCACTCCATAATAGCTTTGTTATTTTATATATCTATTTCTACTTCTTTGAAGACAATGTGTCCCAAATATTGAACTTGGGACTGGAAGAATTCACACTTGCAGAGTTTGTCATAAAGCCTATGCTCCTGCAAAAATTGCAATATTATTAGTAAATGTTTTCCATGCTCTACCTCTATTTTTGAATAAACCAAGATGTCATAAAAAAAACCATCACAAACTTGTGAAAATATGGACTAAGAACATTATTCATTAAAAAAATAAATGTTGTTGGGGCTTTTGTGAGTGGAATAAGTATTCCCCCTCCTTTGGATCTTCAAGCTCAAGCTTCTGGGTCTTAGTGGTGGCCACAGTGGCACTAGGCTCTACATTAAGGATCTACTTCCATTTTTCATTACCCTTGTTGGGTTCTGACTCGGAGTCAGAACATGTGTCTAACTCGAAAGCCTTCAGCTCAGCCACCAATGACTGCTTAGCCCGACACTCACTTGCATTGTGAGTGGAGCTCTTATGGCACTCACACCAATTTTCATGTCCTTCTTTGTATTCGTGGTGTTTTTATTTTATTGTGGCTTCAGTGCGTTATCATGGGTCACCCTACCTTGGATTTTCCCTTTTCTCTATTTTTTGGGGGCGCCTTTCCCTTGCTTTAGGTTTGTAGATTCAAAATATCACTTTTTATGTTTAAACTTCTTCTCAATCTTGACAGCGTATCGATACACTGTGCCGAGTGAGGAGATGTCTAGGAACTCCATGTTATCCTGGATGTACCTATGTAGGTAGATGAGGTATTTGAGTAAAAAATTCTTCTCAGAATCCTTGATACCTAACTTCGTGCAAAGGGTACAAAAAACATTGGTAAACTTAGGCACGTCTTGGTTCCATCCCTATAGCAACATGGTCCACTTTATGTAATTATACTCATAGCCCTCAATAGGGTAGTACTGGTCCTTGATGGAATCCTAAAAATAATTCCAATTGGGTGTGGCTAAAAATAGTGAGGGTGTACTTTCATCCTTCTTCTCACAGTAGGTTTCCCACCAGTCCTTAATGTGGAGGGCGACTTTGAGAAGTGCAAAAGTAATATTTTCCCAGTAGGAAAAATCATGAACAGAAAAATAACCTTCTAGCCGATTTAACCATTTATCTACGATGTCTGCATCTATCTAGCCCTCAAATATGGGGATGCCAAAGTCAACTTGTACCTTAAAGGGTGTGGCACTTCTAGAGTAGCTTTTGGAAGGAGATGTGTCAACCTTGGGTAGCTGCTGAAGGATTTGGGCAAAGTTGTCCATCATTGTGTTCCTCCGCCACTCGAGGCATTCTTCAAGAAAGATTTTGAAATGATCTCCTACCCCCTCATCTTTCTTCTCTTTTTACATATGAGGTCATCTGGATTTGCAAGGCTGGTCTTGCAAAGGTTCTACCAGTTCGAGCCCTAACTCCTTATATCTTGACCTCTTTGGGGACATGCAAAGAAAAACGTAGAAAGAGAAAACCCATTATGATACCACTACTCTAACCTTAAACATGAACAAAAAATTTCAAATATAACTATAAATACAGAGATGCAGTAGAAAAAACACTTCATTTCATTAATATCAAATACTGAAATATGCCTACAAACAGAATGGAAATAAGACTAGCTCTCGCGATGGTAGCTTATCTTTGAGAAGAGATGTGGTGGATACATGCCTTTGAAATATGTTACAATGAGGATCAAAGGCCTATTTATTATTTAGAAACAATGGAAAACCCTAAACATCCAAAAAACTAACCCCAGGAGATGAAACTACAAAACTATGGGTCCCGTTTGGGTAAATTGGTACATCAACTTCCTGGGGTCGTAATTTTAGCATACGATCTCCGTTTGACATGCACAACACCTTGTTAGAAATATATATCCGAGGAGTAGAACTTTCAAGTGGTCAACATGGGATAAAGGCTCATGTTGTCCATGACAAAAAAAAAAAAAACGTTGTTTATGGCCTCAAATAGCTCCGGAAGTTTAGGACTAAAAAAACTACCAAAAATAGTAAATTATGCTACAATTAAGGAAAATGAAAAACCAAAAGAGACAGTGGTGGGGGTCTAAGAGGAAATGGTGGGTGGCCACCAAAATCCACCTATATTAGTCCTCTTCCCTTAGGAAGTAATGGTTTCCATTGCATTGAGTGCCTCCATGAGATGGGGAAAGTTCTGCTGGACTTGGTCCCTGGTGATCCATTTGCCTCGATGCACGAGTTGGCCAACTTTGACAACCCCATATAGTTGGATCTTTTGTTTTTGAGTGTTATTGATCTATGTGTCCATAATATGATTAGTTGTGGCCTGTTCCATGCAATCTGGGTTTAAAACTGTTGGTGTGAGTTGTTCGACAATGTCTGATGTGAACAATAATGGTGGGAAGTATGGTTGAAGGCGGTCCACATTGAACACTAGGTGTAGGTCAAGGAATGGGGGAATTCTGAGCTCAAAAAAATTATCTCCCAAATGCCTTGGTAATGGTGTAAGGACCATGTCAGAGTGGTCTAAGATTCTGATGGGTTCTAGTAAGGTGTTCATTCTGCAGATGCAACCAAACTTTGTAGCCCACCTGAAACTTGTGTGGTACCTGATGTTGATCATGTTGCTGCTTGTACTTAGCATTTGACTTATCTATGATGTCATGAACCTACTGGCAGATGTGTTGGATGTGTTCAATAAATATGATCACTTTATCGACCTCAGTCAATACATGTGTGGATTCTGTCTGTGTAGTCATATGAGGCATTACAACATCAATAAGACACAATGGTTGAAATCCTAGACCCACTTGAAAAGGGCCGCGAGCAGTCGACTATGGAGAGCTATATTATAACTATGTTGCATATAGGGAAGACTCTCATCCCAGGTTCGTAGATGCTTGGAGTTGTACATGTAGAGTGAACCATCATCCTATTGATGACCTATGTCTGGCCATCAGTGGAGGGATTGAAGGTAGTCGAATTGGTGAGATTGGTGTCCAATAGTGTGCAGAGGCTTGACCAGAATGTGGTTAGGAACCTACTATACTGATATGATATAATGGTCTGCAAGATTCAAAAATGTACCCATACTTGTTCAAAGAAGAGTTTGGCAGTTTCCTCTGCTGTGATACTCTTTTGATAGGCCGCCAATATAGCTATCTTAGAAAATATGTCCATGACCACAAATACATAGTCATTACCATGCTTGGTAGAAGGGAGGCCATACTTATAGCCTATGGAGATGGATTCCCACGGCTGGTTGGGAGTAGGCAGAGGAGTGTACATGCCTTGCTTCTTGATGGTTATCTCGACGATGGCGAAGGAAGTGAAGGATATGATATAATTCACAACATCCAGTTGGAGTTAGGGCCAATAAAAGTGCTTTTGTAGTACAACCACATTTTTCTCCACACTAATGTGTCCTGCGACCTGAATGCAGTGTGCCTCCTAAATCAGCTTGGTACACTCTCTTGAAGGAACACAAAGGTGGCCTAGGTAGCATATAATGCATGTTGGAGGTGGAAATCAGGAAGGTGCTTTCCATCTACTAGCGTCTAGGATGTGGAGACAAACTTTGGATCATTTTTGTATAGTTGTGGCCATCTATAGGTCTCATGGCCACAAGAGTTGAGAACAATAGTCAGTGTTGCAATTGGGGGTCGGTTGAGGTAGTCTGCAACATTATTGGTGCTGCCCCTTTTGTATTTAATTTTTAAGTAGTATTGTTGCAGATATGTATACCAATTTTGATGGCGATCATTTTGCAACTTCCCTTGTGTCTGTATAAAGTGAACTGGTTAGGGATCAATGTGGATGACTGACTCCTTCACCATAATGTAATGCTTCCATTGCCAACAAGCTTGCATGCTAGAATACATCTCTTTATCATAGGTGGGGTAATTCAAAATTGTATTGGAAAATGTCTCACTATGATAGGCCAATAGATACCTAAGCTAGGTGAGGACTGCACCAATAACATAGTCTGAGGTGTCTGTGTCAATTTCAAATGGATATCACAAGTCTAGTAGCGTGAGTACTGGTGCAAAGCAGAGTTGGTTCTTCAACTCAACGAACGCCTTCTGTTGGGATTGGACTAGGAAAAATTTTCTTTTGCCCCACCCTTAGTAATATTACTCAAAGGCCAAGTGATATGGGAGAATCCCAACATGAACCTACGATAAAAATTTGCATGGCTAAAAAAGTTGCAAAGCTCCGTTAGAGTGGTTGAGGCTGGCCAATCACGAATGACTTGGATCTTAGTTGAATCCACATGCTTGCCACACTCATCTATGGCGTAACCCAACTGTTGGACCTAGCTCATGCAAAAGGTGCATTTATCCAAGTTGGCACACAATTTGTGCTGCCGAAGGGTTTGAAGAATTTTCCGAATTTGTTACAAGTGTTCTTCCTAACTCTTGTTGAAGATGAGGATGTCGTCCAAATAAATAACCAAAAATGAGTTAGTGAAGGGTTGTAAGATGTCATCTATTAGCCTCATAAAAGTAGTAGGGGCATTTTTCAACCCAAAGGGCATAACCAGCCATTCAAAAATGCCTTGGATTTGAAGGTGGTCTTCCATACATCTGTGGGCTCTATTGGAACCTAGTGATAGCTAGACTTAAGATTGATTTTGTTCAAATACTTGGCCCCCTTGAGTATTTTTTTTAGTGCCCGATAGTCAATGTTGAGCGTCCAAGTCCCATCCTTCTTTTGTACAAGTACAATCATGCTCCCACAAGGCGAGGAACTTGGTCAGATGTGCCCTTTTTGTAGCAACTCTTGGATTTTCCACTTGATCTTTTCATTTTTCTAGAATGGAATGAATATATATTGGCCCATTGGGTAGAGGTTCTTCGAGAGTTAGATCGATTGAATGCTTGACCTGACAATGCAAGGGTGCCCTTATGGTTGACGAGAAGATGTCCTTTTATTCTTCCATGAATGTATCCACCTGCTTCTGCTGCGTGGAGGAACCCTTCCTGGGGACCATGGATATGGTTATGATCTTTGTTAGGTCCCTATAATATTATTCATTACCCCATTACTATTTTCATTGTATCCCTTATTGTTATTATTGTGCCCATATTGTTATTAGTGTGCCCCATAGAAGCTCACTATTGTTATTGTTGTTCCCTTATATTATTATTGTTATTTTGACTTTGATTATATTGTGACCCCTTAGACTCCTATATATAGAAAGGAGGTTTAGTCATTTTTATCATCCAAGAATTTTTCATTTTTGTAATGTAAAGGAGGTTGACCCCTCGAAGAGGCTGATTTATAAGATGTTGATCTATCTTTTCTATCTTTTTGTGAGCTAGTTTCATAACATTTGGTATCAGAGGTTTGGATTCTAGGGCTTCATTGCTCCAAACAGGTCATCGTGGAATTTTCACTATAAATTTATTTTTGTGACGTTTCAGAAGATAAAATAAAACCCATTTGAACCAAAATATCGATGATTGTCGGGTCCGAATTTCAGATATTGTCTCACTATATTGTCAGAGATTTGATCTAATGAAGTTAAGGTTTTTGCAAACTCTCGAATTACATCCCAAATAGGTGACATTGGGAAAATCGGCATAACTTACTCTCTGAGTATCAGATTGAAATTTCATAAGAGGTTACAGAAATAGGAAGGAATGTAGTTTTCTGTAGATCGTTTTTAGATGTGAAGGTGGAAACAATGACATGGGGCACTTCGTACAATTTCACTCTATTGAAAAAGTGTATAATCAGGTCATATTGGGAGATTGGGAATAACTCTTTCTTGGAGAATCCAATTTTGATCAGACTGGTGGCATTGAAAAGAGGACTAAGAGGGATACCATAGTTCACAATTTTAGACCTTGGAGATCCTAAAATTTATAGATACATCAGATTCAATATGAAACTCCTACAAAGTGGAAAAATGTGTGTAGTTTGTTTTAAATTTTGCATAATTTTGGTTTAAAAGATTAGTTTGAAGGTATTAAAAGGTCATAATGAAGCATAATTATCATTAATTAATGCCTTGAAGAAAGAAAATGGAAACACCTAGTAAGAAAACAGAAATCTCTAGCATGACTCATGAATAAGAGGAAGAAATGCAACATGATATATCAAAATTTTGAGACCAAGTGCAACAAAATTCACTCTCCCAAGATGTAACAGAAGCTACGATGGATGGTTTAAAGAAAGGCATGGAAGCTAAGATGGATGGCATGGAAGATAATATGGATGGTTTAAAGAAAGGCATGGAAGCTGAAGCTAAGATGGATGGTTTGGAAGTTAAGATGGAAGGAAAAATGGAATATTTGAAGACAGATTTGACAAAGTTGCTACAAGAAATGCTTACTAATGGTGAAAGGGTAGTAAAGGAAACTCACGATGAGAAAAAAATAAATGTTAATCATGATTTCATAGACTCTAATGTTGGATTGAAGACCCACCATCTTTCAAAGATCGATATGAGGAAATTTGATAACAATGATCCTATAACATGGATACTACAAATGGAGCAATACTTCAATCTCCATAATGTGCAAAACACAACATTACAACTTTATATTTAGAACCAAATCATTTTGTATGGTATTGATGGCTTTTCTCTTGTAAACAAATTGTCACTTGGGAAATTTTTACGGAAGAAGTGATAGCACATTATGAGGATACAAAAAGCAACACCTTTTTTAGCCAATTGATAAATCTCAAACAAAAGGGTTCAATGATGGAGCACATTGAGGACTTCCAAAAATTGAATATAAGGATAAAAGATAATCCAAAGGAGCTTAGGATTGATGTGTTCATAGGGACTTTAAAGGATAACATACAACATGAGATTCACCTTTGGGAACTTGATTCATTGGAGAAGGAATTCAGGTTGGAAAGAAAAATGCAAAGCAAAATTATGGCAACCAAGAAGTCTACCACTCACAACTATAAACATGGAAGTGTTGTTACCCCGAGCCTTTCACAACCTACAAGGTTGACACCACAACAATTGGAAGAAAAAAGAGCAAAAGGGATTTGTTACAATTGTGATAAAAAATACACTAAAGGTCATAAGTGTGTCAAGAAGAAATTATTTTACATAGATTGTGAAGAGGAGGAAGAAAAGGAACAAGAAACATCAAAAGAAGAGGATATACACCAGGAACAAACCCCAGAGAAAGAAAAAATGAATCCAACCATATCTTGTAATGCATTGGCTAGAATTATCACTCCTCAAACTATCAAGATAGAAGGACACATCAAGAAGAAAAAGGCAATAATGTTGATTGATTCGGGCAATACCCATAATTTTATTCATTGTAAGATAGCTTAGGAATTGAATTGCTTCCTATATCCAGCACCAGAGTGTCAATTGATGGTTGCAAGTGGAGGAACCATAAATTGCTCTGGAAAGTGGCATAATATCAAGTTATCCATGGCAGAATATGTCTTGAATAGCCCAATGCTTTCCATTACAATGGGTGGTGCTAATATTGTACTAGAAGTCCAATGGCTACAATCTTGGAGTACAATAGCTTTTAATTTTCAAGAAATTTTCATGAAATTTTGATTAGAAGGAAAGGAAGTTGAATTAAGGGGTATCACATGGAAACAAGGAAAGATAATTAGCTCTAACGGAATGACAAAGCTTCTAAAGAAAGAACAATGAGGTGTAATAGCACAATTATGTTCGCTAGAGGTTCCCACATCGAAATCATCTATTTCTCTAGATCTCCAAAAGTCTTGGACAATCATTCCAAGATATTTGAGACTCCCAAAGGCCTCCCACCTATTCATGATCATGATCATGCTATTCATTTGATTCCAGGAAGTGTTCCTCCAAACATGAGGCCTTACAAATATCCCTATGCCCAAAAGAGTGAAATTGAACATATGGTTGCAAAAATGCTAGAGGCTGGCATAATTCAACCTAGTCAAAGTTATTTCTTTACCCAAGTAGTATTGGTGCACAAGAAGGATGGATCATGGCACATGTGTCCAAATTATAGGGAGCTCAAGAAGCTTACTATTAAAGATAAATTCCCCATTCTTGTCATTTATGAATTATTGGATGAATTGCATGGATCAATTTACTTCACCAAGTTGGATCTTTGTTTAGGATATCATGAAATCAAAATGAAGAATGAAGACATTCCTATAACAACATTTAGAACTCATGAGGGTTATTATGAATTTTTGTTCATGCCTTTTCACCTTACCAATGCATCTTCTACATTTCAAGGTTTGATGAATTCCATTTTCAAACCCTTAGAAAATTTGTGTTAGTATTTTTTAATGATATGCTAATGTATAGCAAGTCTTGGAAGGATCACGTTCAACATGTTGACGTGGTTCTCAAACTATTGGAGGAGAAACAATTATATGCAGAAACTTCCAAATGTTTCTTTGGAGTACAAGAGGTGGAATATCTCGGTCATATTGTATCTCATGAAGGTGTTAAGGTCGACCCTAGCAAAATTAAATCCGTTAAAGAATGGAAAATCCCCACATCCATAAAGCATTTGTGAGGATTTCTTAGGTTGACAGGGTATTATCACAAGTTTGTTAAGAATTATGGGAGAATAACAGCACCTATAACAAGATTATTGAAGAAAGATGCATTTTCATGGACTCTAGAAGCAACAAAGGCCTTTGAACATCTTAAAGAGGCAATGTGCCAAGCACCAGTCTTAGCTACGCCGTACTTCACAAAAACCTTTATTGTGGAATGTGATGCCTTAGGAAATGGAATTGGTGTTGTTTTAATGCAAGAAGAAAGACCCATTGCTTTCAAACATTGTCCAATAAAAGGAAAGTATTTACACAAAGCTATTTATGAGAAGGGAATGTTGGAAATAATACATGCACTTAAGAAATGGAGACCCTACCTAATGGGAAGATACTTCAAGGTAAAAATGGATCATTATAGTCTTAAATACTTTTTAGAACAAAGATTATCTTCAGAAGAGTAGCAAAAATGGGTCACAAAGATGTTGGGCTATGACTTTGAAATCATCTACAAAAAAGGGAAGAAAAATGTTGTGGCAGATGCACTCTCAAGAAAGGATGAAGACGTGGAATCATTTCTTTGCACCATTTCTATTATCCAACATGATTGGTTAAACGAAGCAAAGGATGAATGGAAGAATGACGAATAAGTGTGGGAAATCATTCAAAAGTTACAACAAGATCTCAATACATCTAATACATTTAACTAGAAAAACGATTCATTATGGTATAGAGATCACTTATACCTATGTAAGAATTCCCAACTCAAATAAAAGATTCTTATGGAATTGCACAATTCTCCCTTAGGAGGGCACTCAAGATTTTTAAAAACTTACCACAGCGTTAAGAAGGATTTTTTTGTGATGGCCTTAAATTGGATATTCAAAAGTTTGTGGTAGAATGTTTGGTTTGCCGAAAAAATAAAGTTGAAATAATTAAAACCCCAGGTTTATTACAACCTTTATCCATTCCAAGCCAATGTTTGGAGGAGCTTTCAATGGATTTTATCACAGGTTTACCCAAGTTTGAAGGAAAGAGTGTCATCATGGTGGTAGTTGACATACTTAACAAGTTTGCACACTTTTGTGCATTATCTCATCCATTTAAAGCCAATAAAACTTCTACTAAATTCATGGAAACAATTCAAAAACTACATGGAAAACCAAAGATTATTTTAAGCGATAGAGATCCCATTTTTACTGGAAAATTTTGGACAAAATTATTTTCTTGTCTCGGTACTTAGTTAGCTCATAGCTCATCTTATCATCCTCAATCTGATGGGAAAACTGAGATGTTAAACAAATGTTTGGAAGGATATCTTCGTTTCTTTGTCTTTGATAAACAGACACAATGAATCAAATGGTTGCCTTTGGTTGAATGGTGGTATAACACTTCCTTCCATACTGTAGAAAAAATGACCCCAATTATGGCACTTTATGGATATCACCCACCATCAATCACATCATATTTAAGAGAAAATTCTAAGGTTCAAGCAATGGAAGATCACATCGAGCATCAACAACAAGTTCTCTAATTCTTAAAGGATAAGCTCACTTTGGCGCGGAATAGAATGAAACAACATGCAGATCCATATCACAACAAAATAAGTTTTGATGTAGGTGAGTGGGTATTCCTACAGCTACAACCATATAAGAAAATGTTCCTCAAGAAAGCTAAGAAGGATAATAAATTATCACCAAAGTATTATGGTCGATATAAGGTGTTGCAAAAGATTGGTACTATGGCATACAAATTGGAGCTTCCTGCAGCTTCCCGATTGCACCCAATTTTCCATGTTTCATGTTTAAAGAAGGTTATAGGTGACAAGCTCCTAGTTCAAACAATATTTCCAGAGCTTGACGAGGAAGGAAAAATCATATTGGAACCTAAAGCAGTGACAGAAACAAAAACTCGACAACTACAAAATCAATCAATTTCAGAGTATCCCATCAGGTAGAAAAACTTACCCACTAAAGATTCCACATGCGATGATGAGAATTTTATGTAGAAGCATCAAGAACTACTCAAGCGTTGAGGACAACACTTTTTTGAAGGAGAGGGCCATGTTAGGTCCCTATAATACTAGTGATTCCCCATTACTATTGTCATTGTAGGCCTTATTGTTATTATTGTGCCCCTATTGTCCCCATATTGTTATTAGTGTGCCCCATAGAAGCCCACTATTGTTATTGTTATGCCCTTATATTTTTATTATTATGTTGACTTTGATTATATTGTGACCCCTTAGACTCCTATATATAGAAAGGAGGTTTATTCATTTTTATCATCTAAGAATTGTTCATTTGTGTAATGTAAAGGAGGTTGCCCCCTCGAAGAGGTTGATTTATAAGGTGTTGATCTATCTTTTCTATATTTTTGTGAGCTAGTTTCATGACAATATTCCCCTTACTTTGAGAGTGAATCAGAAAAAAAAAAATAAAAAATTTCCAGTCCGAGAGATGATCTTATTGCATTTCTTAGTAGAGATCAAAGAGATGGCGGTAGACGGGGCTACCTCCGATATCCTGTATAAATTACCACCCAAAGAAATAATAACAAAGCGAGGTATAGACTCATATACAACATGCCGCTTCCACAAGTATGGTTTCCCTAATAATATATCACAAACTTCAAGAGGAGCAACATCACACAATACCTCATCCGTGATGGGCTTGATGCTTTAGGGAAGGCGACATTGCTAGCTGACGTAGAGATCTCGTCATTGGTGAAGCCACCTGATGGTGTACGACTGCGGATGTATTGTAGTCTCTAGGCCCAACCACTTCACGACCTTTTATGAATGAGGTTTTTTGCCTCTTCCTTTCAACAATGAACTGCAACGGAGAACCCTCACCCACATATGTGAGTGGAATAGGCATTCCCTCTCCTCTGGATCTTAAGGCTTAATATTATGGATCTTGGTGGCAGCCATAGTGGCACTAGGCTTCGCGTCAATGACCTTCATCCCTTTTTCATTCCCCTTGTTTGCTTCTGACTCAGATTTAGAACATGTGTCTAACTTGGAAGCCTTCAACTCGTCCATGGGTGACTACTTGGACCGACACTCACTTATGATGTGAGTAGAGCTCTTATGGAAATCACACCACTTTCTCATGTCCTTCGTTGTCTTCGTGGTGTTATTCTTTGCTTGCAGCTTCAGAAGGTTATCTTAGGTCACCCCACTTTGGATTTTCCCTTTGCTCTATGGTTTGGGGGCGCCTTTCCCTTGCCTTGAATTCACAGATCCAAAGTATCACTTTTTCTATTTAAAATTCTTCTCAATCTTGACAATGTATCAGTACGTAGTGCTGAGTGAGGAGATGTCCAGGAACTCCATCTCATCTTAGATGTACCTATGTAGGCAGCCGTGGTACTTGAGTACCAAATGTTTCTCAGAATCATTGATACCCAAATTCATGTGAAGGGTATGAAAAAAATTGGTAAACTCTAACACATCTTGGTCCTTTCCATGCTGCAATGTGGTCTACTTTATGTATTTATCCTCATATCTCCCAACATGACAGTACTTCTCCTTGATGGCATCCCAAAAATAATTCCAAGTGGGTGCAGTCGAAAATAGTCAGGGTGTACTTTCATCCTTCTTCTCATAGTAGGTTTCCGACTAGTTCTTAATGTGGGGGGTGACTTTGAGAAGTGCAAAAGTAATCATTTCCTTGCTAGAAAAATCATGAGCAAAAAATATCCTTCTAGCATATTTAACCATTTATATATGATGTCTGCATCTATTTGACCCTGAAATATGGGGATGTCAAAGTTAGCTGTTGGAAGGAGATGTGTCGCCCTTGGGTAGTTGTTGAAGGATTTGGGCAAATTTGTCCATCATCGTGTTCCTCTATCGCTTGAGGTCCCTTCTTCCTCAAGATATTTTGAAAGGATCTCCTACCCCCTCATATTTATTCTCTTCCATCATGGGAGGTCATTAGGATTTACGATGCTGATCTTGTAAAGGTTCAACCAATTCGAGGCCTAACTCCTTATATCTTGACTTCGTTGGGGACATGTAAAGAAAAACATAGAAATAGAAAATCTGTTTTGATACCACTGATCCAAACTTAAATAGGAACCCAAAAATTTACATATATAACCATAAATAAAGAGATGCAACAACAAAAACACTACATTTCATTAATATCAAAAACTAAAATATGATTACAAACAGAATGGAAATAAGACTAGCTCGGGCGATGGTAGCTTATCTCTGAGAAGACATGTGGCGACTACATGCCTCTGAATTGTGTTACAATGAGGCTCAAAGGCCTATTTATTATTCAGAAATAATCGAAAACCATAAACATCCAAAATACTAACCCTAGGAGATGAAGTGCCAAAATTATGGGCCTCATTTGGGTAAATTGGTAAATCAACTTCTAGGGGTCGTAACTTTAGTATATGATCTTCGTCTGATGTGCACAATACCTCGTTAGAAATATATATCTGAGGAGTACAAATTTGGAGTGGCCAACATGGGTCGTTGACCCATGTTGCCCCATATTTTCCCAAAAGATGTCGTTTGGGGCCTCAAAATGGCTCCGGAAGTTTAGGACCTAAAAAACTGCTAAAAATAGTAAATTGTGCTACAATTAAGGAAAATGAAAAACTAAAAGAGATAGTGGTGGGGGTCCAAGTGGGATAGGTGGGTGGCCACCAACATCCACCTAGATCAGTCCTCCCTCCTTAGGAAGCAACGATATCAATTGTGTTGAGTGCCTCCATGAGATGGGGAAACTTCTACTGAACTTGGTCCCTGGTGAGCCACTTGCCTTGGTGAAGAAGTTGGCCAACTTTGATAACCCGATATAGTTGGATCTTCTGTCAGTGAGTGTTCTTGATCTGTATGTCCATAATATGATCAGTTGTGGCCTGTTCCATGCAATATGAGTTTAACTCTATTGGGTCAAGGTGTTTGGTAATGTCTGATGTGTCCAGTAATGGTGGGAAGTATGGTCGAAGGAAATTCACATTGAACACTAGGTGCAGGTCAAGGAATGGGGGAATGCTAAGCTCAAAAGCATTGTCTCCCAACGCCTTGGTAATTGTGTAAGGACCATATCAGAGTGGTCTGAACTTTTTATTAGCTCCAATAAGGTGTTCTTTCTGCAAATGCAACCAAATCTTGTCGCCCACTTGAAACTTATGTCGCACCCGATGTTGATCATGTCGCTGCTTGTACTTAGCATTTGACTTCTCTAAGATGTCATGAACCTGCTCACGAATGTGTTGATTACGTTTAATCAATCTAGTTTCTTTATGAGTATCAGACAATACATGTGTGTATTCTGTCTGTGTAGTCACATGAGGCATGTCAACATCAATCAAACATAATGATTGAAATCCTAGATCCACTTGAAAGGGACTGCAACTAGTCAAGCTATGGAGAGCTATGATATAACTGTGTTGCACATAGGGAAGACTCTCATCCTAGGTTCATGGATGCTTAGTTTGTACATGTAGAGTAAGTGAACTATCATCCTATTTATGACCTCCGTGTGGTGATTAATCCGGGGATGGAAGGCAGTCGAATTGGTAAGCTTGGTGTCCAATAGTGTCCAGAGGCTTGACCAGAATGTGCTTAGGAACCTTCTATCCCAATCTAATATAATGGTTTGTGGGATCCCAAAATGTACCCATACTTGTTCAAAGAATAGTTTGGTAGTTTCCTTTGTTGTGATACTCTTTGGTAAGCCACCAACATAGCCATCTTAGAAAATCTGTCCATGACCATAAATACATAGTCATTACCATGCTTTGTAGAAGGGAGGCCAAACATATAGTCCATGGAGATGGATTCCCATGGCTGGCTGGGAGTAGGCAGAGGAGTGTGCATGCCTTGCTTCTTTATGGTTGGCTCGACGATGGTGAAGGAAGTGCAATATATGATATACTTCCCAACATCTAGTCAGAGTTAGGGCCAATAAATTTACTTTTGTAGTACAACCATAATTTTCTCCACACCAAAGTGTCTTGTGACCTAACTGTAGTATGCCTCCAAAATCAGCTTGGCATGCTCACTTGAAGCAACAAAAAGGTAGCATAGGTAGCATAATAATGCATGATGGAGGTGAAAATCAAGAACGTGCTTTCCATCTACTAGCATCTGGTATGTGGAAGCAAAATCTGGATCATTTTTGTATAGTTGTGGCCATACAAAGGTCTCATGGCCACAAGAATTGAGAACAGTAGTCAGTGCTGCAACTGGGGGTCGACTGAGGTATTCTGGAACATTATTGGTGCTACCGTTTTTGTATTTAATGTTCAAGTGGAATTGTTGTAGATATGTAGACCACTTCTGATGGCGATCATTCTGCAACTTCCCTTGTGTCTGTATAAATTGAAGAGATTAGTGATCAGTGGGGATGACTGTCTCCTTCCTTAGAATGTAATGCTTCCATTACCAACAAAACTACACAATGGAATACATATCTTTATCATAGGTGGGGTACTTCCAAATTGTATTGGAAAATGTCTCACTATGATAGGCCAATGGATGCATGTGCTGGGTGAGGACTGCAACAATAGCACAGTCTGAGTCATTTGTCTCGATTTCTAATGGCTGTTGTAGGTTTGGCAATGTGAGTACCAGTGTAGAGCAGAGCCGCTGCTTCAACTCAATGAACACCTTTTGTTGGGACTCGAACTAGGAAAACTTTCCTTTCTTCCCATCCTTAGTAATATGACTTAAATTCCAAGTGATATGGGAGAATCCCAACACTAACCTTTGATATAAATTTGCAAGGCCGAAAAAGCTACAAAGCTTCGTTAGAGTGTTCGGGGTTCACCAATCCTGAATCACTTGGATCTTAGTCAGATCCACATGCATGCCACATTAATATATGGTGTAACCAAAAGATTTGACCTAGATCATGCCAAAGGTGTATTTATCTAAGTTGGCACACATTTTGTATTGCCGAAGGGTTTGAAGGATCTACCAAATGTGTTACAAGTGTTCTTCCCAACTCTTGCTAAATATGAGGATGTCGTCTAGATAAAAAACCATAAATGAGTTAGTGAAGGGCCATAGATGTCATCCATTAGCCTCATAAAATTAGCAGGGATATTTGTAAACCCAAAGGATGTAACCAACCATTCAAAAAGGCCTTCCTTGGATTTTAAGGCGGTCTTCCATACATTTGTGGGCTTTATTGGGACTTGGTGATAGCCAAACTTCAAATTAATCGTGCTGAAATACATGCCCCCTTTAAGTTGGGCTAGAAGGTCATCAATCTATGGGATTGGATACCTATTCTTGACAGTGATTTTATTTAATGCCTGAAAATCAATGCAGAGCCTCGAGGTCTCATTCTTCTTCTGTACAAGTACAATCGAGCTCCCACAAAGCAAGGAACTTGGTCGGATGTGCCCTTTTTGCTGCAAATCTTGGATTTTCCACTTGATCTCTTCATTTTCTTGAATTGAACAACAATACATAGGCCCGTTGGGTAGAGGTGCTATGGGAGTAAGATTGAATGCTTGACTTGATAGTGCAAGGGTACCCTTGTGGTTGAGGAGAAGATGTCCTTGTATTATTCCATGACCATATCCACCTACTTCTGCTGCGTGGAGGAACCCTTCCCAGGGGCCATGGATTTGGCTATGATCTCCCCCTTACTTTGAGAGCGAATCAGAAATAAAACAAATTTTCAAGTCTGGGAGATGATCTTACTGCATTGCTTAGCAAAGATCAAAGAGATGGTGGTAGACGGGGCTACCTTCGGTATGCTATATAACTTACTACCCAAACAAATAATAACAAAGTGGGGTCTAGAATCATATACAACATGTCACTTCCACAAGTATGGTTTCCATAATAATACATCACAAACTTCAAGAGGAGCAACATCAAATAGGACCTCATCCGTGAAGGGCTTGATGCTGTAGGGAAGTTGTCACTGCTAAATGATGCAAAGATCTCGTCCTTGGTGAAGCCACTTGATGTTGTACACTTGAGGATGTACTATAGTCAGTAGGCCCAACCGCTTCATGACCTCCACTGCAATGCAGTTCTTTTGGCTCCCGTTTTTGACAAATAATTGCAATAGTGAACCCTTCACCCACATCTGTGAGTGGAATAGACATCCCCCCTCCTCTGGATATTCATGCTCATTATTATATATGTTTGTGGTGGTCACAGTGGCACTGGGCTCTATGTCAATGATATTTTTCCCTATTTCATTCCTCTTGTCAAGTTTTGACTCAGAGTCAGAACATGCATATGACTCAGAAACCTTCAGCTTGACCGCTAGTGATTGCTTGTCCCGACACTCACTTTAGTTGTGAATAGAGCTCTTATGGAACTCACACCACTTTCTTGTGTCCTTCTTTGTCTTTGTGGTGTTTTTATTTTCTTGCAGCTTTGACAAGTTATCCAAGGTCACCCCGCCTTGGATTTTTCCTTTTCTCCGCAGTTTGGGGGCACCTTTCCCTTGCTTTAGATTCACAGATCCAAAGTACCACTTTTTCTGTCTAAATTTCTGCTCAATCTTGACAGTGTAACAATATCGCCGTATTGAGCGGGGAGATGTCCAAGAAATCCATCTCATCCTGGATGTACCTGTGTAGGCAGCCGTGGTACTTGAGTACCAAACATTTCTCAGAATCCTTCATACCCAACTTTGTGCGAAGGGTATGAAAAACATTGGTAAACTAAGACACTTCTTGGTCCCTTCCCTACTACAACGTGGTCCACTTTATGTATTTATCCTAATAGCTCCCGACATGGTAGTACTACTCCTTGATGGTATCCTGGAAAGAATTCGAAGTGGGTGTGACAAAAAATAATTAGGCTGTACTTTTGTCCTTCTTCTCATAGTAAGTTTCCCACCAATCCTTAATGTGGGGGACAGCTCTGAGAAGTGCAAAAGTAATATTTTCCCGACTGGAAAATCATGAACAAAAAAATCCTTCTATCATATTTAACCATTTATCTACGACGTTTGCATCTATATGACCCTCAAATATGGGGATGTCAAAATTAACTTGTACCTTAAAGGGTGTGGCACCTCTAGAGTAGAGGGCTTCTTCGAGCAAGATTTTGAAAGGATCTCCTGCCCCCTCGTCTTTCTTCTCTTTCGCCATGGGAGGTCATCGGATTTGCGAGGTTGGTCTTTCAAAGGTTCAACTAATTCGATCCCTAACTCCTTATATCTCGACCTCATTTGGGACATGAAAAGAAGTCAGAGAAAGAGGAGATCCGTTCTCATACCACTGATCCGAACTTAAACATGAACACAACATATTACATATATAACCATAAATACATAGATTCAACTCATATAACACTCCATTTCATTAATATCAAATACCGAAATATGCTTACAAACACAATGGAAATAAGACTAGCTTGGGTGATGGTAGCTTATCTCTGAAAAGAGATGTGGCAGCTACATGCCTATGAACTCTGTTACAATGACGATCAAAGTCCTATTTAATATTGGGAAATAATGGAAAACCCTAAACATCCAAAAACCTCACCCTAGGAGATGAAATGCCGAAACTACGGGCCTCGTTTGGGTAGATTGGTACATCATCTTCCCGAGGTGACCAACAGGCGGGTGACCAACAACACTCACCTGATTCAATCAGGTGCCTAAGTTTGTGCTCATAAAATTCCTTAGCCTTGATGTCATGGTACTATTCAAATAGTTAATTTTCCTCAAAATACCTCTCAAATCTATTCCAATAAAACTCTTTTTCTCTGATATCTTTTACATTCCTCAAATCTTCCCACCAAATATCATCCTTTCCCTTCAAGCTAAAAATGGATACTCTCACTTTCATGTTCTCATAGTAATCATGAACCCTTAAATATTTCTTCATCCCTAGCAACCTGATGCAGGTGAATATTGGTGGCCACCCACCTATTCCACTTAGGGCCCCACCATTGTTTATTTCAATTTTTCAGTTTCCTTAATTGTAGCACAATTAACTATTTTTGGTAGTTTTTCGGGTCCTGATCTTCTAGTGCTGTTTTAAGGCCCTAAACGACATTTTTTGGGAAAATCACTGGTGGAAAAGACGTGATACTAATTTGGTATTTGTTGTCAGTAGTTGTAGTCCTCAGATAGATCTTTTTAACGAGGTATTGTATGTGTTAAACAAAGATGGCATGCCAAATTTACGACCTCGGGAAGTTGATGTACTAGTTTACCCCAACGAAGCCCATATATTGTTGTTTCATTTCCTAGGGTTAAGTTTTTGGATTTTTATGGTTTTCCATTGCTTCTCAATAATAAATATGCCCTCAAGGCTCATTATAACATAGTTCAGAGGCATTTAGCAGCCACATATCTTCTTGGAGATAAGTTACCATCACCTGAGCTAGTTTATTTCCATTCTCTAAGTAAGCATATTTCAATTCTTTGATATTCATGAAATGAAGTTTTATTTTGCTACATTTCTATGTTTATGGTTATATCTGTAATTTGTTGTGTTCCTATTTAAATTTAGATCCGTGGTATTAGAGTGGTCTACTCTTTCTCGATCCTTCTTTGCATGTCCCAATGAGGTCGAGGTATAAGGAGTTAGGGCTTGATCTGGTTGAACCTTTGCAAGATTAGCCTTGAAAACCCCGAAGACTGCCTATGGGGAAAGAAAAGAAAGATGTGGGAGTAGGAGATCCTATCAAACTATTGCTCGAGGAGGTCCTCGAGAAATAAAGGAACGCGATGATGGATGACTTTTTCTAGATCCTTCAATGGTTGCCCACTAGAGGTGCATCCACATCCAACAACCACTCTAGAGGCGCCACTCCTTTTAAGGTACAAGTAGAGTTTGATATTCCCATATTTGAGGGCCAAATAGATGTTGACACAGTAGATATATGGTTAAATCTATTAGAAGGATATTTTTTTGTTCATGATTTTTCTAGCCGGGAAAATATTACTTTTGCTCTTCTCAAAACCGCTTTCCACGTCAAGGACTGGTGGGAAACCTAATGTGATTAGAAGAATGAATGTACGCCCTCACTATTTTCAGCTGCACCCACTTGAAATTTGTTCTGGGATGCCATCAAGGAGCAATACTACCCTATCAGGAGCTATGAGGATAAATATATAAAGTGGACCATGCTGCAACACAGAAGGGACCAAGACATGCCAAATTTTACCAATGTTTTTCATACCCTTCGCATGAAGTTGGGTATCAAGGATTCAGAGAAACATTTGGTACTCAACTACCATGATTGCCTACACAAGTACATCCAAGATGAGATGGAGTTCCTGGCCATCTCCTCGGTTGCACGACATACCGATATGCTGTCAAGATTGAGCAATAGCTTAAACAAAAAAAAGTTAGACTTTGGATCTACAAATTTGAAGCAAAGGAAAGGTGTCCCCAAATCGCAGAACAAAGGACAAATCCAAGGTGGGACAACCTAGGACAACCTGCCAAAGTCGTAAGCAAAGAAAAACACTATGAATCCAAAAAAGGACACGAGAAAGTGGTGTGAGTTCCATAAGAGCTCCACTCACAACACAAGTGAGTGTAAGGCCAAGCAGTCACTGGTGGCCAAGCTGAAGGCTTCTGAATCAGATGCATGTTCTAACTCTGAGTTAGAACCTGACAAGGGGAATGACAAAGGGAAGATGATTATTGATGCGTAGCCCAACACCATCTTTGCCACTACAAAGATCCAGAAGGAGTAACACGTAGATCTAGAGGAGGAAAAGTGTCTCTTCCACTCCCAGATGTGGGTAAAGGGTTCCCCGCTACAGTTCATTATTGACAACGAGAGACAAAGAAAGTCATTTCAGTAGAGGTCATGAAGGAATGGGCTTACCAACCATAACACACCCACAAATGTACACCATTGAGTGGCTTCACCAAGGATAGGATCTTCGCATCAGCCAACAATGCCACTTTCCATACAACATCAAGCCCTTCATGAATACGATATTATGGGATGTTACTCCTTTTGATGTTTGTAATGTATTATTAAGACAACCATACTTGTGGAAGAGACATGCTGTGTATGACTCAAGGCCTCATGCTGTTATTTTTACCTTAGGAAATAAGTTGTACAAGATACCATAGGTAGCACCACGTACCAACATCTCTTTGGTTACTACATAAAAATGCAGTAAGCTCATTTCCAAAACCAGGAAATTTGTTTTCTTGATGATATGCCCTCAGGGAACGAAGAAGACGATGGTCACCACATCCAGAGAGGGCCCCTTCGCACAACAACAACATATGGAAAAGGTCATGGAGGAGTAGGAGGACATCTTCACCTCCCCTACAGGGGTGCCTCTACACTGCCAGGTCAAGCACTCCATCAATTTGACCCCAAGTGCGTCATTTCAGAATGGACCAATATATTGGCACTTTGTTATAGAGAACAATGAAATCAAGAGGCATATTTAGGGCTACTACAGAAAGGTCGCATTTGGCTAAGTTCATCAACTTGTGGGAGCTCGATCATGTTGGTACAGAAGAAGGATGGGACTTGGAGACTCTGTATTGACTATGGGGCACTGGACAAGATCACTGTCCGAAATGGGTTCTCGATCCCACAGATTGATGACCTTCTGGACCAACTCGAGGGGGAAAAATATTTCAGCAAGATCGACTTGAAATTTAGATATCACCATGTACCAATCAAACCCTCCAATGTGTGGAAGACTACCTTCAAAGCCAAGGAGGGCCTTTTCGAATGGCTGGTTATGCCTTTCTGGTTGACGAATGCTCCAAAAACCTTCATGAGGCCGATGAATGACATATTACGGCCATTCACCAACTCATTTGAAGATGTATACTAGGATGACATCCCGATCTTCATCCAGAGTTGGGAAGAGCACCTCCACCACATCCGATAGGTTCTCTAAACACTGCAGCAACACAAGATGTGTGCCAATTTGGAGAAATGAACTTTTGGCATGATCGAGGCTCAGTAGCTGGGATGCATTATTGATGAATGAGGGGAGCATGTGGATCTAGCCAAGATCCAAGTCATTCGGGATTGGCCAGCCCAAACCACTCTGACAGAGCTCTGCATCTTTTTGGGTCTTGCCAATTTCTACCACATGTTTGTGTTGGGGTTCTCTCATATCACTTGGCCTTGAGTCAAGTCACCAAGGGATGAGTGAAATCAAAGTTATTTTGGTCTGAATATCAATATATGGTGTTTGTAGAGTTGAAACATCGCCTCTTCTCTGCACTAGTGCTCACATTACCTAACTTGCATTAACCATTTGAGATTGAGACAGATGCCTCTCACTATGCTATTGGGATAGTACTTAATTAACAAGGGCATCTAGTGGCCTATCACAGTGAGACACTTTCAAAAAAAGTCTGGAAGTATCCCACTTATGACAGAGAGATGTATTCCATTATGCAGGCCTTCCAAAAATGGAAGCATACATTTTGGGGAAGGAAATGATCATTTACACAAACCACCGACCCCTGGAGTTCATACAAATGTAAGGGAATTTGCAGAATGATCACCATTTGAAGTGGTCGACATACCTGCAAAAGTTCCATTTGAATATCAAGTACAAGAAGGGAAAAACCAATACTGTTGCAGATTTCCTCAGTCGACCACTGATCATGGTGTTAACCATTGTGCTCAACTCTTGTGGGCATGAGACTTCTCATTGGCCACTTCTCTACAAAAATGACCCAAAATTTGGCCACACATACTAGATGCTCTTAGAGGGTCAGCAAGTTCCAGATTTTCACCTCCAAGATGCACTATTATGCCACCTAGGACATCTTTGTGTTCCTTCAAGCAAGCGTGCCAAAATTATTTGGGAAGTGCACTACAGTCGAGTTTCTTGGCATTTCAGGGTCAACAAAACAGTGGAAGTACTGTAGAAGTATTCCTATTGGCCAAATCTTCGACAGTATCTCAAGAAGTACATCATCTCCTACATTTCATATGCCATTGCCAAACCGACCATTAAGAAGCACGACATCTATACTCTACTGCCTACCCCAAGTCGACCTTGGAATCCATATCCATGGATTACATGTTGGGCCTTCCTTCTACGAAGTAGGAAAATGATTGTGTTTTTGTGGTCATTGACAAATTATTGAAGATGGCCATTATCGTGGCTTGCAAGAAGAATATCACAACATAATCCAGTGCTAAACACTTCTTTTAAAAATTTTGGGTACACTTTGGGATCCCATAGTTTATCATTGCAGATTGCGACAACAATTTCCTTAGTACATTTTGGGCCAGTCTTTGGTCGATGTTAGACACCAAAATCACTAAGTCCACAAATTTCCATCCCCAAACTGATGGTCAGGCATAGGTCATTGACAGGATGATCGTACACATTCTACGCATGTACAACTCAAAGCATCCATGCACATGGGATGTGAGCCTCCCTTATGTCCAACACATCTATAACTTGGTCCTCCACAACTTGATTAGCCATAACCCTTTTCAGGTGGGCTTTTGATTCTAGCCAATATGTCCCATTGATGTGGCCATACCATTTGTAGCTACTCAGGAAAAATCAGCTCATGTCTAGTCTAAAGATGACAATGCAAACAAATTCATCAAGCACATTTAGCATGTCTGCCAACAGGTCCATGAAATTATGAATAAATCAAATTCCAAGTACAAGCAATGACATGATCGACATCGGGTGCCGCATAGATTTCAGGTGGGCTACAAAGTCTAGTTGCATTTGTAGAAGGGACACCTTACCAAAGCCTATCAGAAATTAAAACCACTCTGATATGGTCCTTACACCATTATCGAGGCTGTGGGAGACAATGAATTTGAACTCTTTTTTCCCCCATTCCTTGGCCTACATCCAGTGTTCAATGTGGACCGCCTTTGACCATACTTCCCACCATTGTTGGACACATCAGACATTGCAGAACAACTCACACCTACAAATTTAAATATAGACTACATGGAACAAGCCACACCTAATTGGATCATGGAATCACAGATCAAGGAAACCTAACATCAAAGGATCCAACTATATCCAGTTGTCAAAGCAGGCCAACTTCTTCACTAAGGCAAGTGGCTCACCAGGGACCAAGTTTAGCAGAAGTTTCCTCATCTCATGGAGGAACTCAACGCAATGGGGATAATTTCTTCTTAAGGGGGGTGGAATGATCGAGCTGAATATTGGTGGCCACCCGCCTATTCCACTTGGACCCCGACCATTATTTCTTTTAGTTTTTCAGTTTCCTTAATTGTAGCACAATTTACTATTTTTGGCAATTTTTTGGGTCCTGAACTTTCGGAGACGTGCCTATGCTTCATTAGCCTTTTTAACCTTTATGTCAAATGTAGGAGGATTTTCCTTCTTAAATTCTTCTTGCATGAAGTATTTTTGTTTTCTTTTTTTGCTGGTAATATATTTTACTTGCAGCACTAGACAATTGCTCATGATTACCGGAACTCCTCTTTGGAGTACTTAGTGGAGTTCCACCTCTTAGTGTATCCTCACTTTATTACCTATTCATTTTCTTGGATTTGTTTCCTTCTGCACCATCATCCTTCATTTCATGCTAAATTCTTGATAGACTTTTCTTGCCTTTATCCCTTCCTAGGTGGCTAGCACCTAGATCATGTTTCCTCTATCTTTGTAGATCTAACAACCTCCGAAGTATATTTTCGTTTACTTCTTATTTTTATTTTTGAGCCATGATGATACATTCATTATCTATATTATAACTTCTTAGCTTAGTTCTTATACTTCTAAGAGTTTTCATCCATTCATGGGAGTATTCCTCTATCCTCTTTCCAACTAACTCTTCTTCCTAACAATGTTTGAATTTATCAACATTGTGTTGCTCCATCCTATTGTTCATCCCTTATTTTTTCTCTTTGTCACTTCCTGATGTCTTCTTATGTGTCTTCATACACACATAACTATTAGCCAATCCACAATGCAAATAAAACATGCTCATTATCACTTTGGAATATCTTCCATAAGCATCATGGTTGTGAGGATATCTAGAACACCACATTTCAAGTTAGTATAATTGTTAGGGAATAATAATAATGTCAAAATCAATGCTTGCATACAACATGAAATTGACAATCAAATTTGTAAAAGTAGCACACATTGTGCATAATGAACATTCACTATAAATTACTACACTCTATGATAGAAGTTAAAAATTTCCCTTGTAGGCCCATTAGTCCAAGTGCTAAACCTGGTCATTATGATACCACTTTGTAATGCTCCCTCCCACCTCCTTGGAGTAATCATGGCTAACTAGGAGGTGTTACTTTTAATTAATCCAAATTCCATGGTATCATTATGGAAATGGGGTTATAAAATTTATTCTCATAGAAAGTGTGTGGAACTGACTTAAGAGATTTCAACTCGTTAAGAGATTTCCGACGATATAATTTTTTCCTCAATCTGACCTCTAGATTGAAAAGTTATGCCCATTTAAATTTTGTGCCCCTAAACTTGCCACATCAGCTAGGATTTTCCACATGACACCCACATGGCTCTACCACCTCACACAAGGCCTAATGTCATTCCCACCATGTCATAGCATCATCGTGCCATCTCATAGTACCCCAAGGGTTTTCTACTCCAAACATATGTGGCACGGTGCCAATATCTCCATCAGTTAACACGAGTGGTATCCATCTAATGGATTCTATCTCCTCCATGGATTGCATCAATCCGTGCCCAACCAACGTAATAAAAGAATTGTTGGGATTTTGTAGTCGGCGATGACATATCACTTAGCCATGTCAGTACCATATGGAATTTTCCAAGAAAGCTTTCTTCGTAAAACCACTTCCATGTGTCACCTAGGTGCCACATCAACCTAACCTCTATGTCACCTACTCCTATTATATCTTGTTGATGTTATCGTAATGTCATCCTACCACACGGTATCCCGTATGGGTGCCATATGTCACACAAAAATAATCCACATGGTCCTTCAAGGGCCTATATATGCATGCCATGTGTCACGTCATTGGTGTTCCACATTGGCAATCCCACCATGTCACATGTACATGTCATTCGTGTCCCATGTGGAATTATCCATGTTGGCTTATGTCAAGGGTCTCACCAAATATTGCACCTCATTGCAATTCAATGCTTTCTCATTTAAGGATGAAGAGGGTTTTCTTTCACTCCCTCTGTCAACAACGCCAATGCACCCATGCTTGGAAGAACCAATGCCTCACCTCCACAGTGTGACAGTAGAAATGGAAACATGTGATGGAATGTTTATAATCCCACACCTTCTATTGACCACACCCCATTTCATAATACCTCCTTGAAACCTTGTTGTTACGCCCCATGAATAATCCATGACATGTAATGATAATTTTCCCATCATGTGTTTTATTAACTTCACACCTCCATAGTTTTACGATACTTCTTTATAAATTATCAAATCTCATTCAATCTAAATTCGGGCATGTTTTCTGCAAACCCATAATAAAAGTCTCAAGGACTTCAATGGCCTTTCATAGCCATTCTGGACACATTCAATGCAAGATTTCAGTATTTGACCACAACTAGAAATAAGGACATCAACCCATCATACATAGCAAAAGTCCACAAAATCTCTTAGCATGTCGTGAGCGACACAAAAACAAGAAATTTCATTAGTTCTAAGATACAACAACAACATTTTCATTATGGCATACAACTGATGGCTTTACACACACCACACGAGTTTAAGGGAATTTATTAAACAACCATAGTATTGAACACAAGCCTTCCAAAACCTTACATAATAGTTGTTGAAGATATTCATACATATCATATAATGGAAATAAAAGTAGTGATAGTCAATTAGTCATGTCAAACAATCAGACATAAGAATATAAGAAACTCCGTAATTGAGGAGCATATCAACATCACAATGATCCACCATTTCCTTACAAACATGAAAATAATTCACATAATCATCAAATTGTGACACACAACAATACATATTCCTCATTAATAGTGTTGATACACCTATTATCATGTAATAACATTATTCATCATTCATATTACACCAACATGCAATATTACTAGTAACTGAGTTGAATATTGTTGGCATTATGATGCATGTGTTGTCCTTGATGGAAACTCACTTGTAACATAACAAGTATATGGTAACTACATGAATCTACAGGTCAGATCAACAATGACCAAATGATGGAAAAAAAAATGAATCTACAGGTCAGAACAGAGGTGACAGAATGATGGAACAGAATAATGGGTCAAAGGTTTACGGATCAGAATGAAAAGCTTGATATGGGAAATTGTTGGTATTATGAATTAGGTGTTTTCCTTGATAGAAACCTACTTTATGAGTTATCCTTGATGAAAACCTATTTGATGAATGTACTACTTGATAAAGGTATAAAGAGGATGTGATAGAATGTCTGGCAGTTGTGTTTACAAATGTGACAAAATATAGGGCAGTTCAGAGGAATTAGTTCAAAAGTGAGGTATGATGGAAACTCACATTGTAACAGGTCAATTCAGAAGTCACAGAGTAATGGTACAAAAGAACAGGATGATGTGACAAAGGATTATAGATCATAATAAAGAAATTGAGGAAATAGAACATTTTAAGTTGTATATGTTGTTTAAGCTAGTCCAAGTAGCGTATACACACAGGTACACAAAATAAAAGGCGTGTATACGTATGCACGCAGTTTCATAGAAGGAAAAGCACGTGTGGGAAAATTAAGGTTAAATGATACCAGGAGTTCCTACCATGGTATTAGCCCATAATAATGAGCACGACAAAGTGTATTGATATCGTTAAAGAATACCATTAGCATAACTATGGTTTTGACCTGAGGTATTGAAAAAAGCTAAAACTATATAGGGAGGTGAAAATCAAAGTGTGAGGATGTGAAAGTAATGAAAATCTTATGAAGAGTTAGATAAAAATAAATATGCATGTTATGGGTTATTGATGCTTTGCTTGATCTAAACTAAGTATGCACCGAAGTGCTTGATGATGGATGAGATCTAATAGAGTTGAAATAATTATGCACTAATGATGGATCAGGATCATGAGACCTGAAATGACTTATCATTGTATGATCTAGTAATGGATAGGCTAGATCTGAGTGCTAACACATGTTTTATCCTTTAAATGTTGTGATATGGGTATATCTGAAGTCTTGAAAAGTTGTGAAGTTATAAGTCATTATTTTCAGATCTATACACAGATTCTCCTCAGTGAAGGCACGTATACACGCGGATTCGACACTTCCAAGTAGCGTATGAAGAGGAAGATTTTTTTGTTCAGAAATGACTAATATATTTGATCAATGCTATTGTTTGTCAATGATGTCTTCATTAGATCTAAAGTAACACTGGTTGTATAAGGCGATTGAGTCTGGTTGATTGATTGATTGAGTAAGAAGGGTGATATTTGCTGCTATCTATTTAGAACTCTGTAATATGACAATAGATCTTCGAATTTGGTTAGTAAAGTTTTTGGTTCAAAAGGTTTATGATTCCGTATCTTTAGAGGTATATGTAGGTTGAGTCACAAAAAGTTACGTATACACGCATGTTGCCCTCATTAAATTAGCATATACGTTCTGACATATGGTGTTTGAGGTTGTAGTTGGTTCTCGTTGTTGATGCAACATTCTGGGTTCAGTTCTGTGTACTAGTTACAGTGATTTGACTATTCCAATTGATTAGTTGACTTTTGGTTAAGTGTCAGCTGTTTGTGTTATGAGTGAATTATTAATTTAGTTATGTCAGAGATTGATGATTGAGTTTCAGTGATTGATTGATTTAGTTGTGGTTGATTCAGAGATTGATGTTTGAGTTTCAATTATGTAAGAAATTGATGATTGGGTTTTAGCAATTGGTCGATAGAGTTGTGGTGATTGATTTTGAGCTTCAATGTTACTGATGGGTCCAGTATGAAAATATGATGAAACGTGGCCTTTATATTGTGTTGATGTGTACTAGGAGTATCCAGTCTGAAAATTTATGAAACGTGGTTCTTGGAGGAAGAGTGAAGGCGATATCCTTTTGTAGGCCAATGTCTACATATTGGTAAACATATCAACCAATACAAGAGCTTGTGGGTTGGGGATCCCTTCTAGTAGCAACTGTAGAATGAGTGAAGGTTGTAGCCTTCTATAGGTCGGCACCTACGTACTGGTAAATATATCAGCCAATACAATATTTAGGGGTTGTAGCTCCCTTCTAGTAGAAGCTGGAGAACGAGAGAAGGTTGTAGCCTTCTGTAGGTAGGCGCCTACATATTGGTATGAGTTTGCGCTAGTACAAGATTTTATTTATATTAAAAAGAATACAGAGACAAAAACATGTGGTTTTCCCCCGCATTGGGTTTCCACCTTAAATCTTGGTGTTCATATGTGTTGCTTTTGTGTGATGGTTTAGTTATTATAGCACATGGTTACTGTTTATCTAACGTTTAATAAATTATTGATGCACTGGATGAAGAAAAACATATGATGAATTAACTAAATCATAAGTTCACTGGATATAAGTTAATTGTCTTAAGAATAGTCATGTACACACACAAGTCCCTTTCAGTAAAGTCATGTATAGAAATATAAATATGAAATGTAAAAAGTTATTGATTTGTAAATAATGATTCACCACCCCCCTCTCAGTATTTTCCCCAAGAATTGGTATCATAGCAGGTCCTTTGGGAGAAGCTTGATCGCTTGAAGGAGATCCATTGTAATAATGGGAAAGAAGCAAAAGAAGAAAGCACCTCAAAAGAAGAAGACATATCAAAGGAACATTGACAATAGGAAGGATAATTGGCTACTAGGTGGAAGCAATTATTTAGATTCAGAATCTCCTCAGGTTGAAGATGAACAAGCAAAAGCATTATCAGGTACTAATTTTTGGTCCTCTAGTGATACATTTCTCTGTTCATGCAATATTGAAGATAATGAATGTGACAGCGGAATAACTGAATTTTCTCTTATGGGTGAAAGTGAAAGAAATCTAATAGAGACAAAAGCTAAAATACTCACAAATAAAATTAGAGATCAACAAGATCTATTTGACAAAAGGGAGTGTACCTACAAGGAATAAGTTACCATGTTAAGAACTCAGTGGGAGGAAGGAAACAAAATAACGAAGCAATTCAAGGAAAAAGAAGATCAATTTCAAATGCTACAAGATGAAGTAACATCACTGAGAAATGAATTGAATGAAAAGGATACAACAACCAAGGAACTAAAAGAAAGAACCCGTTACTGTGAAGGTCTTGAAGTTGTGGTCATCTCTCTAAAAGAAGTTCTTGAAAATTCAAATAAGAAGAATGAAGAACTAATTCAAGCATTTGACAACCAAGAAAATGAGGTTCTCAAATTAAGGAAACAAGTTGAATAAGGAAGAAAAGTTGAAGAAATCATGAAGAAGTAGTGTCTGGAAAAGGAAGAGAAATATCAGGTTAAGGTAAATATCCTAAAAGGTAAATTAGAAGAAAAGGATAAACTTTTACGATTTCAAGATAGTACTAAGGTTTTGGATAATATTCTTAGCAGTCAAAGGTCTCTTGCCATCAAATATGATCTTGGTTTTCATGAAACTGTTAAAGGTGAGTCTAGCTCACAAACTGAGGCAAGGAATTCTAATGCAAAATCTGAAATGCTCAACAAGGAGATAAGAGGTCAACCCCATCAACAACTAATGAAAGAAAGTATTCAAATAAAATCATTTACTCCTAACTATGGAAATGTTAATCAATTCTTTCCTCTGATGATAATGTTGAATGTTCTATCTGTCATAATTTTGGACATGTTTCAGCTAGGTGCTAAAGTAGAATGTTTCAAGCTAATAACCGTCTCATAGAAAGATCATCAACTTCCAGGTACTTTAAGGGATATTGTTTTTATTGCAATATGTTTGGTCACAAATCCATTGATTTCTATAGAAGGAATATGAGACATATAAGATGTTATTCTTGTAACAAGTTTGGGCATATGGCAAAAGAATGTAGGAACAAGTCTATGGATCACTGCATACAACATGGTAAGAAAACAAATAGGCACATTTATAGAAGAAAATATGAATAAGATGAATCCACCAAGAATCAAGAAAAGGAAGATAAGATAAGATGCGATCTTTCTCTATGCTCATTCGAAGACAAAGATGATAATGGATGTGCTCACCATATGACTTGAGACAAGAGAAAAATGGAGTCTATAATGAAGAACCTTCATGGTAATGATATTCTTGGAACTAATGTTTCAACAAAAGTTCTAGGACCAGGTACAATTAAAACAGACTCAGGAGGAACTGAAAATATGAAATTTTAGTGTTCCAATTTTCATACGTAGATATTAAGAAGAAAAGTAGTGTATATACGCGAGTTAGAAACTGCACAGTCACGTATATGTTGGTTTGATGAAGAAGCAGTGGGACAGGCTTAGAAAAAGGGTCTGATATGGTTCAGACAATTGTCAATTGTCTTTTCTAGTTTTATGGTTGATAATTATAGTTTGTGGATGCTATTTAGAATTGCTTTTGACCCTCTTAAGTTGTTGATGACTTGATGTACAACTGGTTGATGACGATGCCTTTGATGATTCTTAGTGACATATATAATAATCAGATTTGACAGTAAACAGTTGGCACAGGTTCAGGGGGAGAATATGCTATAATAATGCATTGTTGGAATTATGTTTAGAAGTATTTGGTACCAAATGATTCTTATCAATGGTGAGGATTCTTATGTTGTTGAAGTTTTTAAATGATGCATCATACTATGCCGTGGTCATGAATTTCCTATGATGAAATCACAAATGATACTTTGCTTGATCCACTTAGTTGTTTTGATGATTCTGATCAGATTTGTGAATGAATATTTTGATGATGCATATAGTTATGTTGCTTACATGGTGATCTTCATAAGTTCAAGGAGAAGAACAAAGCTTGAGTACACATCTTCATTATTTGATGATGTTAAGTGTCACTCATTTCTGTTATGCTTCTGCCATCATGCCTTCAAAGATGCATAAATTTCATATGGTGCAGTTATGAATGAGGATTCCTATAGTTCTTGGCTCTCACATGGTATATTTTTTGAGGATTGTTGCACTTGATGGTATCAAGAAAGTGCTGGCATTATGTTTCTGGTATGGTTATATGTTACAGATGTTGTACTTGATGGCAACACCCATGGCATGGCTCTCAATATGATGAGAATTAAGAAGTACGCAGGAGAACTGTTCAGAAGATGCGTACCCGCAGGTACGCTGTGTAGGGACCGCGTCCAGACACGCAGGTTACCCATTCATGAGGTGCATACCCCCAGTGCACACACTTCAAGGCAGTAAAGCGTGCACACG